>JBCJKH010016605.1:0-13041 GCA_039877255.1 Loriculus beryllinus
CTTAACTGCCCCCTACCCTACAATGAGGAGAAATGAGACTTCTGAGTATTCCTCTAGTACTGGGCAAAAGACTGGCATTTACAGCATTAATTCATGCTAACTTCTAGCTTCAGGTTAAAGCCTGTAAGAATAGGGATGCAATAGATTAATATTTTGTAAAATGCCCAAGGGAATAAAAAATAAGCTTGATCACGTAAAATAAGCCAGTGTCAAGGAATGGGTTCAGATCCTGTGACAAAATGCCCATCAGGAGAAAGATGTACTGATAGTTTCCTGCTGTGAATTGAAGTGGAAAAGATGTCAGGAGGGTTTCCATGTTGTAACCATGCTACATTTCCAGTTCCAATGGCAGCACTTGGTCCCACTAGCAAGAAACAAAGAGAAGTTTGAGCTATTTCACATTCCAGTACAGAAAGACCAAAACATTTTGATTTCAGCCTAAGCCACCTTTGGGGTATATTCACTGCACAAAATGGCCTTCCTTTCCTGATGACTGTGGTGGCAGGCAGCACAAAAATGCAATGGGAAAGAATAAGAATGGCCTATTTTGTCTCATAACTGTCCTCATATCACATGCTTGGGAAAGAGAAAGTCACTGTGCTGGAAGCTTGAAAGAAGCAAGTTTAATTCCTGGTTCTGTCTCCAGCTTCCTTTACAGTATCCAGGACTCCAATTCCTCCTATGCTAAAGGAAGGAACAATTCTTCCCTTTCCATCCTACAATCATTGTAAGTTTATTTGGTGGGAGGAACTGTAAATATTTTGTGTACTCTGATCAGGAGCAGCATCTCTAGCTGCTATCTTAATACTTTGTAATAAATGAGAGTGTGAATTTGTGCATGCTGAGGTCTATTCCCTGGGCTTGGCAAGCTAGCATGGTGAAGTATTGTTCACCCTGCTAGCCCCTGGGCCTCACAGCATTGTGGTTTCTGCAGAAACAAATGGAGTCTAGTAACAGTTAGGAAAGGTTATTACAATTTTATTACAGGCTTGGCTCTGATGGTTCATTCTGTGTGACTGAGAGATGAGAAAGAGTACAGTCCCTGTGCTTTGGAGGCTGTGATACAAATGAGGAGAGAGAAGACAGGAAACCCACAGCGGAGAGAATGGGAATGGCTGCAAGCTCTGGGTCGCTTCTCTGCATATTTTAATAACGATGAAGTGGCAGCAACTTGCCCAGCAAAGGTCAAAATCTGTGCACTTCAGAAAGGAAATGAGGCAAACTTCTCCAGGAAAGCTGGTCTTTAATCTGCAGCACCTCAATTTACTCCTCTTGCTTTATCTGAGTACAGGCTTCAGCCCTGGGTAGGGGAAGATGCTCCCAGGTACAGAGGTGCGCACAGGAATGAGTTCAGAACTGAGGCAGGAGGAGCAACGAGTACCTTAACATGCTCTGAGCAGTCAGCTCTGAGCAGACCCTTTCACCATGAAGAGTCCTTTCTATGCTGTCCTCACCCTTATCTCCTCTGCTCCCAGTCCTGCACTTATGGGACTCCTACCTCCTCCTAAGCTCTTCTAGTTTTGTACCTTGAGCTTCCTCCATCAAAGGTACCTGTGTGATTTTTACATGCTCTAGTATACACCCACTCCTCCTGGAGCCCTGAATGTCTTTAATGGTTATAGGTTGAGTCTTTATAGATACCTCCAGCAGTAAAACATACTACACAGCACACATTTCATATGTTCCTTTATAAAAACACCTACACTCAACATTCGTAGTTCCTCTAAACCCTATGCTGGTATCTCTGTCTTCCTCATTTCTACCAATTGCAGTGATGAAACTCAATAAACACAGCTGGGAGGGAAAACAGGCATCTTTCCCCTTCTTTTCCTCTCTGCTCTACCACTGCACTCTTTAATATGGGTGCAAGCCTGCCAGCTCCCCTCTTTCCCTGGCCTTTTCTTCCTCCCTGGCTATGGTTCCACCACCATCAAAGAGCTCTCCAGTGCGATGATGGATGAGCTGCAACCTGTTGCTGAGAGGCAAACACCTCAGAACATCCCACTGCTTTTATGAGCATCAAGCTCAACAGCAAGCTCAATCTCCAGGCAAAAGCAAGGCAACTAAACAGCAAGCTCCCCACTGCTGTAACAGCTAATGAGCCACTTACTTGGCATGGGCCCTCCTGTTGGCAATAGCACAGCACCTCACTGCCAGCTCCCAGATGCTGGGCCTTGGGAAAGTGGAGAGCCGCATGGGGGGGAGCCCAGCATCACTCATACAAGGCATTTAATGGTAAAAGCTGGCAGTTTTCAGCCACTGCTACAGGGAATGGATTTTCCTATCCCAAATTCCTTCTTGCTCCATCAGAAAATAATTCTAATGAGCTTTTTGAGCCTGAGGAGCGAAAAAAAAGCGCTGATTTCATCTTTGCCTACCAGGTTTGACCGCGGAGCTGCAGCAGTGTGCACGGTATTTATTTTGTACTTAAGCACCTTTCAAGCTCACTGACATTGCATCAGGTCAGTCCGTGGCAATAAGTGGCATCCCACGTCTCAGGAAAGCACAGCTATTTACCTTCCTCCTCGCAAGCCAAACTTTCACAGTAATAGGTTGTAATTGTCTTTGGTCCCTGTGAGCAGGAGACAGCTTGTGCCTTCAAGCTGCTGCTGCCTGGAGAAAGACGTGAAAGTGAAGCTTAAGGGACTAACTCCAAACGACCTTGTAGAATTACCCAGCCCTGCTAGGAAGGATACATCTCTGCCCTTTTGACTTCCTGTTGCCATAAAACTTGTCTTTCAGCAAAGGATTATGGCCTAAATTAAATCATATAGAAACAGATGCCAGCCCCTTCACTGCATTTGTGAATGGTGTTGCAATGAGGAACCACTAAATTCACCTTTTCATATGTGAGATCCATGGAGCTTGGATCCCTTCTACTACTAAAGGCAGTCAAGCTGCAGCCATTGACACCAGTGTTGGTTTTGGCTTACTACAGCTACATTAGTTCTTGCTACAGTGTTCCACGATATTAGGTGCTTTTCTCAAGCAGTGAATGATGAAGACACTTATAGAGAACTTTATAGCACTTCAGTTGACGATTTTCTGGGTTGAATGTGTATCTCCCTCATAGCAGAGGTCTCTGCATCACAGATGGTGTTTTACATATAGCTTTAAAATGACATAGTTGGAGCTGCAGCATATGCGCCTTTCCTGTGTCCCTGTATCCCATGCAAGTCCACTGGGTTTCCAGCTCCCATTTTGCCTACATCAGCTTAACTTTCAGCAGGGGCAGATGGGATGCTGGTCTCTTGCTCTCCCTTCAACTGGTAGAAAAGATGGCAGTATGAAAGTGGAGAGAAAAAAAATGAACAGGACCTTGCTCATGAATGTTCTAATGTTTCCCCCTGCTACAGCTTTGCAATGTTATTAAATTGCTGCTCTCTCTTTCATAGTCCCCCCTCAAAATAAATGGGCAGCACTCACTTTCATGAGCTTCCATTTAAGAGAATTCTGCAGGTTCCGTGGCGCTTTAAGCTTGTGAAACATTTCGCCTCTTATTCATGGAGGATTATTATCAACGTGAATTTAGTGCTGACTAAGAGCTCCTGGCTTGTCAGTCCTGGAAGCATGATGTACAGCAGGGACTGGGAGATGCTCACCACCACACTCAGTCTGACCTCAGCTAGGAGGAAAAGCAGAAGGTTGTTTCCCACTCACTACCTTCCTCACCAGCCCTTTCTGCTGTGGGACCATGCTATGATGGAGAGAGCTGACTCTCTGTCTTCTTTGCCCTGCAGCTTCCTAAGGAAGGTGCTTTCTCAGCTGGCAGTGGCAGTGCTGCAGAGGACATCTGTAGGTATGTCAGACCCTGAACACTGATCAGAGAGGTTCTGGGAGGTATCATCAGAGAATGAACCCTGAGGGCAGTCACTGCAGAAGAGCAGAGATAGAGGAAATCAAGATATGAAACTTGTTAGCCTGGTTTAATCTCTAATGAAAATTATCTCAGCTTACACATAGGGGGAAAACACCAGAAATGTTCTAAGAGGAGTCTGCAGAGATGTGAGCAAGTTCTACAAGTTCTTTTGTATTTCGTCCAAACAATCCATCCCTCCCTGATATCCACCCAAAAGAAATTACGTTTCCTCCTTGACAGAAAGCAGGGCATAAAATCCCTTCTGGACCAGTCAGCGTCTCAGGGATCAATGTGCCCAAAAGACCCATAGTTCAGGCTCCTGAATGCCTCCAGTAGTGAAGCTACGGGAAAGAATATATCCAGCAAAGCTGCATCATGCCTTGACAAGCCTTTGTTTCCACTAACTCCCCAGAGATGAAGTGTTAGTGAATTCCTCTCTTGTATAAGCAGGGAAAGAGCAGGATGCTTGCTGGCATGTCCAGCTTTCAAGCCTCTCTCCAGCAATGATTCTGCCGGGGTGATGGTTGCAGCTTTCAAGCCTCTCTCCAGCAATGATTCTGCCGGGGTGATGGTTGTTTCTGGGGAGCCTACCTTACAGGCCTGTTCATCCCCCTCTTACACCAAGACATACATCATTGTACTCCTACCTTCAGTTTTAAGGGTGAAGTAGTAGCGGGTATAAACAATAGAAATGCTCTATGTTTCTTTGTATTTTCAGTTAACCGTGCAAAATATTTTAGTTCACGCTAAAACATTTCTGAGGAGGAAGCACAACTTTCCTACCCTTTGGTTTTCGTACCCAAAGAAAATCAAGATGCAGCTGGGTTGATGCAATGACATCTCCATGCTGTTGTCTCACATCTTGACAGGTTTTAACCTTAAAAAGCCAGCTTCCAGAGCCATGTGATAAGATTTAAAGAGCATAGGAACACACTGAACAAAGAACATAGGAAGATAATGTGAGGGTTTCTTCCTTTTCACTGAGGACACAATGTAAATTATGACCATGAGTCCCCTTCCAGGCTCTGATACAGCAACAAACTCCTGGACCTTTTCCTTTCTTCAGTAATAAAAACCCCTCCTGATGTTGGAACCAGTCTTGTGATTTTGAGAAGCATTTCCCTTGTGATTCCTGAATGCTCAAGGTTGGCAACGTTGACCCTACCCTATATTCTAGGAGCATATGACAAGGAGACTTGCTACATCAGCTAACTTGTAAACACTGTAAACTGTCTGTATTTATG
Source organism: Loriculus beryllinus (assembly GCA_039877255.1). NCBI lineage: Eukaryota > Metazoa > Chordata > Aves > Psittaciformes > Psittacidae > Loriculus > Loriculus beryllinus. The sequence continues at coordinate 5,104 of JBCJKH010016605.1, forward strand.
TTGAATAATCACTTTTGCAGGGCAAGCAAAAAACAGAGCTCACAGCACTCAAAACTAAAGGGGGGAGTGGGCTGAAATCAATACATCCTTAGTCCTCTTGTCTCAGCAAAAGGAGAGTCTCAGGCAGCTTTTTAACCCTTCCACACACTAAAGAGAAGAAATAGCAGCCCAAACAGAGCTACCTATGCCTTGTCACGCTTGATTCAAGATGTTGTGACAACAGCCTAAGACCTTGTCCAATAAATATTTTAAAATATGAGATATGTGTGGTAAAACATGAAGACCCACAGCAAGTGTAATGAAGGGGTACTGTGCCTGGGCAGAGATGAGCCTGTGGGAGCCAGCATCCTTGCTTCACAGAAGACAAAGGACATCAGTCACCCCCAGGTGCCCATGTCTTGTTTGATGCATCAACTAACTGGCATGGCAGGCCCACCAACACATCCAAAGCAGCAGCCAAGCTGTCTCATGGGCCTGCTCGCCTCTCAGTCCTCATCCAACTGTCTGTACTAACAGTGAGCAAACACATTTTTCCCCATCTCATCAAGATAAGTTTGACGTTACAAATGAACTGCAAAACCTCTACATCTGCATCCCAGATGCTCCATCCTCCCGATGTGCTTCCTAGTCCCCAAAAGATGCCAGAGTTTCATGGTACTGCAAGCTGAAGAAATCAGACCAAGGCTGCCAGCTCAGCTCCCTCATCTTTAATGTATGCAGGTAGCACTACTGGTCCATATGATGTCATGCCAGAATTAGCATCCTCATTAACAGCTGACTTCCTGCCATTCTAACAGGCTCTAAATATCTCTCCTAGGAGCTCCTAAAAGGAATAGAAGTTTTGGGAAGGGTGTGAGAGGGTATTTTGTATTCACAGGGTCTTCTTCATACCCACAGGACGTTCGCTAATTCCCAGTAATTGTCCTACACTCTGGTTTTAAAGCTTGTTATTTCCAAAAAGCATTTCATTGGCAGGTGCTCCTGCAGTCTCCATCCCCCTTTCCCCTCTTGAATTATTGATCTTTAGCCAGAACAGGATTTGTCTTCATTATACGTGAGCGGCAATCACCACAGATATTAGTGTAAACTGCTGGCAGCAAATTGATTAGTTCCTTGCATAGTGAAGCAGAGGGTCCCTCCACAGCTCTATCAGGGATCCCCAGAGCCAGTTGTTCTTTACAGGACAGAAAAAAATAGAAATTAGATTTCAGTTAAATACATCAGAAATTAGATTAGGTGTTATCACATCCAAAAGCCAAGCTCGTGGGAGCAGTGCTCCTCAAAAAACCCTAAAAAAGGGAAGAAAAGAATTTGTATGGAAAGATCAGTCGCATCACTTTGTGCCTCAATGATTTCCAAGTGGGAAAAACTTGAGATTCTCTTCCCATCATTCATGACCAACAGGTCTGAGAGCAATTGTCTTCAATAAGGTGCAAAAATAAACACTGATAAGATACATTCACCCTTGGGAAGCAGAAATGCAAAAAGCAAATCTGTGTTACCCATGGTCATGGAGCATTGCTACTCATGGTCTTTATTGTGAGCAAGGACTTAGAGACCAAAAGCTAGTCAGGGAGAGGAATTCTTCCTTTGAGACCCATCACAGCTGGTATATAAGGAAACATCAGGACAGTTGGGAAACATTAGCTGAATCAACTGAGCCCTGTCATCATCTTATATCCTGACAGATGATTTTGGCTTGGAAAGTTACAGTCCAGGCAACTCCTGTTAACTCCAAAGGCTGTTGCAAACATCATTTTCCCTTTCCACCAGTATGACCCCTTCATGCTGTGCTGTTACCATCCATCACCCCTAAACCAACTTGTTTCCTTTTCAAACCTTTTGTTGACCATCACACTAAGCAGAGATAAGGCCTCTTAATTACACTGGTTATTTTAGACAGATCTGATTCCAACCAATCACACTCCTGTTAAAACAAAACGCTGTAGGTTTACATAAGTAGAAATTAAGCTATACAGTTAACGTTTCTATTATGAGGGCTCATGCAAACAACTTAGTAATAGGCTGTTAGCACTTTTATATTTATAGTCTCTTTGGCCTGGAAGAGCAAGATGATTAACGTATGTAAAAGCTCCAAATGATCAGCATCCTTGATGCTGATCCAAAGAATTTCCAAAGAACCACTCCTCAGACATGTCCTTTTCTAACCCAAGCCGTTTAATTTACATATTCATTTACGTATGTCCCACAACACTTTAAGAGTTTCTCGTTGCATTGGATCAATAGGAACTCATTTATATTTATCTCACTTGCACATTTGTAACATCATTAGAGTCACAATGAGCTTCAAATACTGTAACAAAACCCTCGGTGTCGGCACAGCCCCACCTCAGAAACATCTTATTAAAATTCCTCATCACCCGGTCTCAAAACATCTTCTAATCATATTCCAGTGCAACAAATTAGCAAATCGCAAGGTTGTAGCTCACGTTATCCAATTAAATGAAAATGAAGGACTTTAGCTCTGTCAAAGACAAATTACTCCTGCCGCTGTTTTCAGCCAACTTGGCCTCCCATTTCTGGTCTCTTTATACCACTGTAGCTACCACGAAACATCGTACGAGAAGTAAAGACACATTGTTCCAAGGACAATGCAAACCCAATTTACCAAATGTCCCATTTTTCCCTTGCCTCCCATGGACCTACTGGTTTCCCACAGGATGACCCTATGGCTTCCACATCTGACAAATATTTGCTGTCCTGCTCCATCCACCACAGATGAGGTCCTGGTCTGCAAGCAAGGCTTCAATGCGCTTCAAGGTTAACAATAATCCTTCACTTTTTCAATTCTCTGTCCCCAAAATCATTCTCATCTTTTGTCAGTCTTTCCTATTTATATCACAAGCTCTCCAGAGACATTTTATTTAGAAGCGAGCACAATGGAGCCCCAAAATTCCCTCACGAACATAGGTGATATTCCTTTCTTAATCATAACGATCAGCACCGTCACTGACCCTTTCATACCACATCCCAATCCCACTGTCATCTGCGGCTGTTATTTTGGGAGCCATTTCACACATCCAAGGTGCTTAAACGGCTTTCATCATTTTGGCAGTCAGAAAAACTTGCTACCATACAAGGACAAAGTTTCTCAGGAACAGGGAAGCTACTCAAGAGCCTTCTTCTCGTTTTCCAAAGCTAACAGTGTCACTGACAAAGGCATTCACAGGTTCTCTATGCAACGGGCCAGAATTAACGAAGGGGTGAGTCATTTTTCATTTGCAGAATTTTAATGACTATCATCAACAGCATTTGCATTCATTATTCCTTCCTGACATACCAAAGAGCTGGGAAATTTTTCTGCACTTAGAAAACCACATCGCTGCAATACTAGCTGTGTCAAGGCCTTAATATTTATTGGAATTATTCTTAGCATGGCTTTTTTCTTCTCAGAGCACTATGGAGCATGTAATTACTGAAGGATATATATACCCCCACAAGCATGTTTCTATAAAACAGCGTAAATATACCACAGAAATGATCATCTTTATAACATAAGGGTTTTTTCCATTGAAGGATGGTATGATTTCATGAGTAGAGTTTCTTTCATTTTCAGTCAAGTAACTGTGAGGCTTGAGAATCTGTGTCACAGCAGAAATCCATAGACAGGATTTTCTAAAGGAATAAAGGATATAGATTATGGCTTTTTTTTTTTTTTTTCCATGGAGGATTTGCTATCTCTCCATTAAGAACCTAAATTTCAGAGTTACAGATATCTCCCATCAGACACTTGCAATATCACTCCAACTGCAGACATGAAGCGTGAGATAGGCCCTATCATGAGCCAATTCTGAAAAGTCATAGCCTGGCAACCAACTGAACACCAGAGGCAATATTACTAAGAGGTTTCCCCTCACATGTTCAACAACCCCAGTTTAGAGAGGCTGCTTGTAGGAGTTCAGTCCTGACAGCCAGTTCTGTTGCTGGTTTCCCTGGTGAGAATGATGACAAATGAGTCAGATCACGCCAAGCAATAGAACAACTTTTCTGCTTTAGATTTTCCATCACTAAGAAGAGCTCAGAGAGCAATAAGTTCTTCCAGTTGGGTCAACAACAGATTACAGAGTGCTCTGGTTTTTTTGCTATTTGATGAAATAGATAAACCTCAGCCAATACCTACCAAGCAGAAGATTAAAACCCTCTTCAAAGAAACTAAATACATGCTCTGGTGAATGAAAACAAGCACAAGCCCGTAAGACTGGCTCACATTCAACAGCCATCAACTGCTTTTGCAAACAGAAATACCAACAAGCTTCCCACAAGTTCACCAGTAATTAACAGACACAGGCAAGTGTAGCACTACCTGGGATGGGAGGAGGTTAGCAGGTAGGAAATCCTCCACTAGCATGACATAGGTTGGCACATATTTAGCTTACAGGATGGAGAAGGACAGTGTTGTTATCTGCCCATCCACATACAGAAGCATCACAAGGTTTCTGCATGCAGCCCTGTGCATTGCCAGAGAATATGCACTTATTTTTTCCCAGCACTATGATCTGAATGCAAGCTCTGAGCATCAGCTCAAGCTCTCCTAAAGGCTAACATGATGTAAACCCCTACATGACAGGCAGGTATGACAGAAAGGGCTGTGGCAAACATGGTCTGCATCTGGCCAGAGACTGCCACTTCCACTGCTCAAATCTCAGCAGTCCTCTGAGGCAAGGAGCACAAAAGTGGGACCGGTAGCTACACTTGCCTCCGTACCTTAAAGGGAACCTTGATGGATTGGTTTACTTGTTTTTACATCTCAGAATAGAAAAGCATGAACATTTACTGACAGAAAGCTTTTTTCTCTTTGGTTTCAATTCTAGCTGTAGCGGTACTTTTCTTTTATGTTGGAATATGCCTTGCAGTGTAGATTTTCAGCATAATAAACCTGAGCTACAGAACTGACCTGTCACAGATCATTGCAAACCTAGCCCAGATTTTAAACCCATCACAAAACAGTAAAATACCCCATATTTTATCTTTTAACCTTTTAACCACAAGCATAATTTATTTCATTCTTAGATAGGACAGTGAACACAGGCATCAGTAACAGAGCAGAGGTATCATTTAAAACAGTTGGGGGAATCTGTAATCCCTAGGCCTGCAGTGCCTATGTTTTATATGATATTTATTCTCCCTTGAATTCCTGTTTCTGAGGTTCTATGTTCTGTTGACACTCTCAAACTAATTAGAGGGACATTTTATGGTACCAAAGAGACATCGCTTCCGTTTCAGTCCCAGACCTACAAATTCCCTTCTTTCTCATCGTTATTTGATCAACAGGTAAAGAAATGACAAATTGATCATTTACAATTCTCTAGATGAAGCCTAAAGCTCTGGCTGTCTCTAATGAAGCTAGTCTAATGTGTCATGAATTTCTGATGCTTTTTTGGCAACACTTGCAATGCAAAGCTTGTACAACACAATGTACCTACAAATCTGCACTTTATAGTCTACCTCCTTGTGTGGGTCTCCCACACACATCTGAAAAAGCACTTAACAGTAGTTATCTTTACTCTATTGAAAAAGGAACTTTCCAATTTTCAGTTATGTTAATGCAGTACCTAATGTCCTCATGTGAGTTGTGCATGCATGAATTCTTATCGATTTCCTTGCAAAGACTTATCTCTGGTCTACAAACAGTCTCAACAGAAGAGTTAAGATGAAATGCTCTCCAAAATCTGCTGCACGAAAGGAAACTATTTCCATTCTTTTGTGGGTAAACTGATGGATATTGCTATGATACCTACTTAATCCTTTTTGGATGAGCTTGAGATTTTTCTTGGCACAGCATCTTGCACTAGTAAAAAATAAGAAGGAAAAAGTAGAAAATGCTGTTGCCAAGGCATTAAGCAGGCAAATGTTGAATGCTATTCTTGCAAAAGTAGCTCAACTAAACCATCAATGCACAGGATAAAGTGGAAAATGCATGAGTCAGGCTAAGCTGGTGTATCTGCTGGGGAGAGTGGGGAGCCATGCGGCACACCCAGGCTCTGCCTGGAGCTAGCAGAGAGCCCTCCCGCTGGAAATGCTGTCCCGTGAGCTACCTTCCAGGATCCCAGCTTTGTGTTTTGGTGGTGACTCAGAGTTTAAGCTTGTCAGAGGATAATTATGCTGCCTACCCAGGGAAAACATTGATCTTTACATGAAAACCACTAAACTGTACATTTCTGCACATCAGTACACCAAACCAGAGATTAATAAATGATGCTGCAGTACTTCACAGGCATTTTTACTCTGCCTTCATTGTGCTTGCGTTCTCCCATGTGCAGTGGGTGGACTACATTTCCCCCAGCACACTGTAATTTTGCTGTTTTCCATTGTTCATCATGGGAGTTCCCAGATGAATTGCACCAAGAATTGTGTGTCCAAGTGCAGAGTCCAGACTAAAGAAGATACAGGCACATGAAAGGAGAGAACAGGAATACCTGGATTGAGGATCAGGCTGTTCTAATTTGTGAGTGCAAAGTAGGCCCATTTCTGCTGTCTGTAACTCCAGACTGCTGGAGAGGGGCTCTTCATTAGGGACTATAGCGACAGGATAAGGGGGAATAGGCTTAAACCTACATAGGGGAAGTTCAGGCTGGATATAAGGAAGAAGTTCTTTACTGTGAGGGTGGTGAGGCGCTGGTACAGGGTGCCCAGAGAAGTGGTGAATGCTCCATCCCTGGCAATGTTCAAAGCCAGGTTAGGTAGAGTCTCGGGTGCCATGATTTAGTGTGAGGTGTCCCTGCTTATGGCAGTGGGGCTGGAACTGGATGATCTTAAAATCCTTTCCAACCCAAACTATTCTGTGATCCTATGATTCTCCTCCTTCACCACTGCTCCATCAGGAAAGCTGCAGTCAGGGAGAAGGGTGTGTGAATACTAATGGAGAACTTCATTTCCATTGATTTTACCCTGAATGGAAAGATCTGATTCTAAACTAACTGGGCAGAAGATGCAGAGTCACCAGCTACACTAGAGAGAGCAGGCAGGAACATGTAGGTTCTGATTTTATGTTCAGAGCAAGTCTGCTGATTTACTGAAATGACTATCCATTTGCACTGCTGTAAATGGAATCAAAAGCTGACTTGGAGTCAATACATGGCCTGTATTGATACTGCATAGCTGTCATTATTTTGTTTTTCCCTCCCCTATCACAAAGGGATGTAATTGCACAGGATCCCCAAATGCACTATCTCCTGTTCACTACAAGAAAAATGAATTCATCCTGATCACTCCAGCAAACACTAAACCCACTAAGGCACATATTTAATCAAATAATTAGCAGAGGTTCAGGGGAAATGTGTGCTGAAAAGATAATGTTGCACTTTAAAGGATTCATTCTTGGTTATTACATTTTACATAGAATGTCATTTTCTTTACGAGTTAAAGAAAAGGTGAAGGCAGAAAAAAAACAAAGTCCTACAGACTAAACACTCCAGCTCCATCTAAATTATAGACTGCTAAGAACATGCCTGAAATTGGATGTGCCACCTTTCAGAGCAGCACTGCCATTATGTTCCTAATGTGGCACTACCTGATTTTTGTCTTTCCGAAGTTACTGTCTACATTCAGGCACTTGAGATACCTGGGTATTCTAGCAGAGCATCTCTATCCTGTATCCCCAAGCCTGCTTGCAAAGCATGTCAAACCTGCAGGAGCATGCAATGCAATTAGAGCCCAGGAGACAAAGGTGTATATCACTATCCCACGCAAGAAGGCACTGGAGTATACAAATGCTTGGCAAAGACCAAAGAAAAATGACAAGAGCAAAGTGCAAGCACACGAAGCACAGAGAAAAGCAGAGAGACACAGAAAAAGAGGGTGTAAAATGCTGATCCTCACCCTCATGTCAGCATCCAGCAATAGTTCTGCTTTAACATGAAGTAAATTAAAGGACAACCCAACCCACAAAACAGCTTGAAGCCCTTCCCTGTGCTTCAC
>JBCJKH010016607.1:0-31023 GCA_039877255.1 Loriculus beryllinus
GGACTTGTTCCAACAGTTCCATGTCCTTTTTATGTTGAGGACACCAGAACTGCACACAATGCTCCAGGTGAGGCCTCACGAGAGCAGAGTACGGGGGCAGGATGATCTCCTTCGACCTGCTGGTCACGGTCCAGTTCCTGGCACCTAGTTCTGTTTCTGGCTCTGCCAGTGACGACCATCTCTCTAAATACCGTGGCTTTTCTTAAACAGGGGGTTGGTGTTCCCCCTAACTCTTGAAGGCTCACGTATTGGTCGTACTCTCTGGATTGGTGTTGACAAGGATCCTAATAAGAAAATTAGGGGGTTTTAGATTTCTATTGTTTTCAAAATGATGACCTAGTCAACAGCTCGATGTATGTGAATCACTTTTGGCTCATTTGAGTAATTGAGCTCTTTTGGAGGTATGAAAAGTATTAAATCCCTGGATTCTCTTCTGGAAGGATGTTTTTCCAGTTAAGCAAATCTTGCTGCTTTCTGCTCTGTAGGCTTGGAAATGAACATGAAATAAAAAATTGATTGTCTTTATGATGACAGAACCACAGCTCTCCTGCAGAAGGCATTGGTTCAGGAGGCTCACCAGGGGGAGCACAGATAAGAAACTTGCCTAAGTTTTATTTCTGGTTCCAACATATGAAATAGTATTCTTGGGGCCTTTCCAGAATATGATCAAGCTGTGAGCCCACGGGGGGCCAAGGGCTTCCTCCTGATCATGTGGCTCACTTGGATCTGGAGTAATGAAACATCCATTTGTATGTTTGGGGCAGCTGAAGAGGTAAGCTGAGGCAAAAGGGGTGCTCAGGGAAGTTACAGTCAATGTGCTTGTGAAAAATGAAATAAGAAAGGGCAGCAGGAAGAGGGAACACACTCACCAAGGTGTTGGAGCTGGTCACCCATGGGAGGGTAAGGCAGGTGAGAGGCCACCGTAGATCTGAGAGTTGGTGGTAGAAACCTGAGCTGACTGTTTTCCTATGTATTAGGTATTACCTGGGACAGCACAGGCAAGAAGAAAGCTGTCCCAAGTCCACAGGGGTGATTAAATGTCAATTATGTGAGCAAAGATTCCTCTTCCAAAGAAATGCTTGCTAGGAGCAGAGAGATTAGAGCATTAGAGCATTAGAGATTTGGGGGTTTGCCCCCCTGTCAAAGTGCACAAAAGCATTGCAAAACCCCATGGTTTGGCTTTTTTATCTTGTGCCTCACCCATGCCTGGCCAGCACTGCCACTGTTCCTCATTCTCCCTGTTTTCCTCCCTTAGGTCTCACGTTGGGTGCTTCAGAAAAAGGATAATAAAACGAAAACTCAGATAGAAGACCAAAATGAGGAAACACCGGCATTTGCCCTTTGAGGCAGTGTTTTATCTCCTACTCTCAGGCTGTTGCTTGCTTCATGCCCAGCAGCAAGCAGGTAAGACTGTGCTGCATTTTGTGACTTGGCCTGTACAAATGTGCCAGCAGTTCACACCTTTTGGTTTTTAACATGCATGTCAATGGTCCATTGTGGTTCACCTTTTCCTCAGCTCCCAGCCAGCTGAGGGTCCTCTCAGACCCTGGCCAATGCTTGTGGTGCCTTCCCAAGCATGTCTCTGGCCAATGGCATGCCTTTGAGGATGCTCTGCGGAGGACAGAGGTGCAGGACATGCGCCCCGGCTGGCCCCAAGCAGGTTTTCTCCTGGGCAGAGCCATGTTGCCCTCCTTGCATGTGTTTGAGAGCTTTAGCAGTGGGAAGAACACTGCCACCGACCTCTAGAAAGACACTGGTGCCTCTGGGACCAGAGCTGGTGTCATGAGGTGTGTGTTAGCAGCAGAAAAAGTGTGGAAAACTCATGCCAGCACCCAGGCTGCTTAAACTGAGCAGCCCTTCCTGCTCGAGCACTGCCACAGAGGCCGCAAAGCCCTGAGTCAGCAAAAAATCTGCATGTGACCACGAGCAGCTAGGAGCTAAGCAAGCCTGAATTCAGTCGTGAAGCTGCAGGGGTATGGCTCAGGGCTGTGCAGCGAGGTCCAGGAGGAGAGAAGCATCTTGCCTCCCCCTCCCTGGGAAGGGTAGGTCGCATGCTGTCCTCTCCTGTCCCTCAGTGCCTGTGGTGTCAGGGTGCTGATGGCTGTCTGGCTTTTCTCCAGCACCTCCCGCTGTGCTGCAGGCGATAAGGGGAAGCTGAGCTTCACTTTCACCATGCACAAGAGGCTGTCAGTTGTTTGGGTGAGGAGGAGGAAGATGCTGCTTGTGCTGACTGATAAAAAATCCTAAATTCCCATCTGTTTTTTTTAAAGCTGTCAAACCCGTTGCTGTGGCTGATATAATATTTCTAGTGGATTCCTCTTGGAGCATTGGGAAGGAACATTTCCAACTGGTTCGAGAGTTTCTTTATGATGTTGTAAAAGCTTTAGATGTGGGAGGAAATGATTTTCGCTTTGCCCTGGTCCAGTTCAGCGGAAACCCCCACACAGAGTTCCAGTTAAATACCTACCCCTCTACCCAGGACGTCCTGTCCCATATTGCCAACATGCCTTACGTGGGGGGAGGCACCAAGACTGGAAAAGGATTAGAGTACCTAATCGAGAACCATCTCACTAAAGCTGCTGGAAGCAGAGCCAGTGAAGGTGTCCCCCAGGTTATTATAGTGTTAACGGACGGACGATCCCCTGATGATGTGGCTCTGCCATCATCTGTCCTTAAATCAGCCCACGTAAACCTGTTTGCGATCGGCGTGCAGGATACAGTGTCAGGGGAGTTACAGGAAATAGCAAGCGAACCCTTCGATACGCACCTTTTCAACCTAGAGAATTTTACCACTCTCCATGGCATAGTTGGCAATTTAGTGGCGAGTGTCCGTTCATCCATGACTCCAGAAAAGGCTGGGGCCAAAGGACTGGTTAAGGACATCACAGGTAATGGCTGACTGCTGATGGCTTTCATCAGCATGGGATCTGCTGGTGTTGCGCTGTTTAAAGCCTTTGTAGGGGTACGACTGAGATGGACGTTCAAGAGGTTTAAAAACAAAGGTTTGAAGCATGTGGCCCCATGTTTGTAGCTATCAAGCATGCTGTCACCTGCAGATTGAGCTGGCATCCCAGGAGGTAGCACAGGAGCCCTTGGATGGGCAGAGACCTGTCATGACCATCCTTTTGCAGCCATGGCATGGGAAGGAGCTCAAGTTAATAACTCTGCAGGGAGCTCTGCAGAGTTATTACATTGCCTCATCCTATCCACTCCCAAGGCAGAGAAACAGGGGATGAGCACACTAGCTGTGGCAATGATTCTTTGAGGCCCTGACCAAAACCCCTCAAGACTGAGAAGGTCACCGTTGGCTGCAGGGACACCATGTGGGATGTCCCCTTGCAGCTAGCAGGGGAGACAGGCAACGTGCTACTCCAGAAAGTCATTCTTGACAGAAGACGTGAAAAGCGGTTTGGTGAAGACCTTCTCCACTGAAACCCTATCTCTGAGCTGGCCCTTAGCCTCTCTTCTCATGTGCTCGGAGAAAGGTGTGTGGTTGGAGAGCCCTTTTTGCGACACCACTCAAATGCCTTCTGTACAAGCTGATAGCTTCCATCTTCTGGAGTGCTGGACCCTTCCTGTGACTGAAACCTCTCTTCAAACCACCTGGGCTTGAAAAGATCTGTGCTGACTGCAAGCTGGGGACACAATTTGCGTGGAAAAAACCCAAGGCATTTCCTCCAGCCTTTCACTGTTCATGCAAAAGGCCCTTTGAGCAGCTTTGTTGTGTTTCACAGCAGAAGCGCCAGAGATCAAACCTTTCTTTTTATTCCTGAGACTCCATCTGAAGGTCAATAACTTGCAGGGTGATGTAAGGCAACGGCAGTGTAATGAGGCAGTGTAACATTAATCCCCCTGTGTTGTCTTGCCTGATTAACCCTCACGCCAGCCCCACCGAGTGCTGTCCATCACTGCATGACACTGAGCAACACCAAGAGGCTATGCTCATGTGTGTTTTTATTGTGCAAAGTGCTTGACAGGGCAAATATCCAGATCATGTAAAATCCACAGGGAAGAAAAGCAGCTGCCCCAGAAAAGTGATGTAAGCTTCACCAGTTCTAAGAAATTCATGTCACTGTATGTGAAAATCGGTGTTATCTCAATCAGCTACAGCACTGCAGTGGCTGTTTTGCAGCTTCTCCATTGAGGACCACAGTGCTTCCCTGTTGAAGTCACAGGGAATTGCTCTTTGGCAGCTGGCTGTCCTCCTCAGAGGCACACCAGCATGTAACCCAATAGTACATGAATATCTGGAATCGCAGACATTTCTTTAACAGCTTTAAAGGCAATTGCCTTCTTTGTGTTTATCATGCATTTCCAAGTTCATTTCTACTCTGAGAGATTTTTTTTCCAAGCATTTCCCTCTCCCCCATAACCCAAATTTAAGTTAATCCTACTACAATCATTTTGTCCCTGTGTGACTTGCATGGATGATCTATGGAATAGCATGAAACACAGGAAAAGATGTTACAGGTCCTAAATATTGGAGCACAAGAATGTGCACAGTATAGAACAAATAACGTTTGCCTGAAATGTATAAAAATGCCATGGAAGTTATGTTAAAAATGAGCCCTGATATGAAACAGAAATGTTAAACCCCCCCAGGCCCATAGTGCTTCCAGTCTAGAGTACCAAAGCTGTTGGTCTCTGGCGGTCCCCAGAGCTGATTAGAATAAATGTGAAAGTCAGTCCCAAGTTTGCCCTGATGTATTTGTTAAACTGAGCTGTCTGTCTCATCTGACCCTCCTTGCTTAGTTGTGTAACAAGCATGCTTCTATTTGTTCTCCAGCACCAGCTTGTTCCATAAACGTGCACTGAAGTACAAGGTTTTTTTTATAGTGATGACACATTATCCAATATATCTGTTTCCTATCTATTTTCTTTCCTGCGGGAGTGACCTGTGCTGCTGTGATGACACCCATTGGTGTCTGAAACCTTGCTCCTCAAAAAGATGTTCAGGGTATCTAAAGCAGCGCTGGGTACAACCACATAGAGATTTTTCCTTCATTTAGGAACATGTATATCCCACCTGAAAATGGCACAGTAAAAACTGCACAAATCACCCCTAAATTTGGACTCGATGGAAAAACAAATCCTGCAGTCCTTTACAATTCTGAACCATGCTAAAGCCAACATTGGCTATGGAGTTGGCCTAAGGAAGTGATGATGCCCTGGAGACCTTCTTTTTAGTCGCTGGAATTGTGGTAGTATTTGAATCTCTTGGTGGCATCATGATTTAAGAAAACATTTACTAGAAAAGCAGACAGGGGAAAAAACAACCAAACAAGCCAAAACCAATGGTTTTACCACTGCTGGTTAATAGCAAAGACCACAGGTTTATCCCTGGCCTTGCTAAACTCCGTGCCAGTTTTGCTATTGGTTTCACCTTTGGCTTTTAAAAGTTGAGAGCTGAGTGGGATTTACAAACAGTGCATTTGCAAATAGTCTGAAATTTGATTTCTTCACAAGATTGGAGAGTAATAGCATGGAAATGTCTGAGCATGTTTTTGGGTGGTCTTTACCCCTCTTTGCATGCATACAGCTCTTGGTGACATTGACAGGTATAAATTAGTTGAGCAAAAGGAGTAAGAGCAAACACCAAGGCATGTTTGGTCTGCTTTGGTGAGTCTCACAGCAAAAAATGTTTTCCCCTTCACAATCATGTTCATGCCATATAAAAGGTTGGGGGGTTTTCAGTGTGTGTATATTCTCAGCAGATGCTTGCGATCATCTGGGTATGGTCACAACAAATAGAGTTGGATAATTGTGTCATGACTGATTTTATCACCCTATTTTAACCTGATTCTGCATTTCCTGATTGAATGTCCAGAGTCTGTATGAAAAATACCAACCCAACCCCTCCATCGATAATCAATGCAGCTTTGTGCAAAGTAACTAAAGCAAGACAATTGTTTGGTGTAGTTGGCAGCTGTGCAGGTCTGCAATACCATTGTGTCTATGCTGGCTGCTGGTAAAAGAGTTACAGTGCAAGAATAATAACTGAGACCTTTTCACTTGTTTCTGACAAATGTATTTGGAATAATAATCCTTCGTGGTGGGAGAAACCAATAAATTCAGCCACTGCTTTTAACCTGCAAAATAGAAGAATTGCAACAGAGAGGCTGAAACTTTCCATGATTCCAATAACATTATTCCAGTATAACAGTGGGGTTTCCTTTAAAAAATAAAAATCAGTGTAATAAGGAAAACCTCCTTGAAATCTCCCTGCCCTCACCCACGGTCTTCAGGGTGAATTATCACCAAAATCCACCTTTTCCTTTTGGCTCTAAGTATTGAGACAGTACTGGCCATGGATGGAATGAATTTAGATTGGAAAAAAGAATGTATTTTGCCAAGTTTTCTCCTCATGTGCCAATTATTCTGACCCCTGTGTAATTGCAGCCACTGGCTCAGGTTATGTCTCTTTGATGGGCAGTGGATGCTACTGGGCTGGGGCTGAGGGCTCTTATTCAATCAGAATGCAGAACTAAGAGGCAAACCTCCTCAGTGAACATGTGTTTTGTTTGCTCATTTTCGTGTTTCTTACCAGTTTTCCAAGAAACATGTCAGAACACTGTACAACTGCATGTAATCACCCATTTTAATGCCTTCACCTTTGCATTTCTTTTTTTAAAGCTCAAGAGTCTGCTGACCTTATTTTCCTTATTGACGGATCAGACAACATCGGAAGTGTCAATTTCCAAGCCATACGTGATTTCCTTGTAAATTTGATTGAAAGCCTCAGAGTTGAAGCTCAGCAAATACACATTGGGGTGGTGCAGTATAGTGATCAACCCAGAACCGAGTTCGCTTTGAACAGCTACTCCACAAAAGTGGAAGTTCTGGATGCCGTGAAGGCACTTAGTTTCCACGGTGGCGAGGAAGCGAACACCGGTGCGGCACTGGAGTTTGTGGTGGAGAACCTCTTCACCCAGGCAGGAGGCAGCAGGATAGAGGAAGCGGTGCCGCAGATTTTAGTGCTGATAAGTGGTGGAGAGTCTAGTGATGATATCCGAGAGGGCTTGTTAGCAGTGAAGCAAGCTAGTATATTTTCGTTTAGTATTGGGGTCCTGAATGCTGACAGTGCAGAGCTGCAGCAGATTGCTACTGATGGAAGCTTCGTATTTACTGCCCTGGATATCCGTAACCTTGATGCTCTTCGAGAATTATTACTGCCCAACATTGTTGGAGTGGCCCAAAGACTCATTTTGTTAGAGGCCCCAACCATTGTGACTGAAGGTATGTATGACTTTCTAGACTGTTGCATTGCGATGAATGAATGAGCTTTTGCACACTTGAAAAACATACTTATTTTTTTAATTGCTTATTTTTTTTTCCTTTTGCAGTGAATCTCTGTGCTCTGGTTGTGTGAATGACACTACTGCTGATGGGCAAAAATGCTTTTGCCCAGTGAGTTATCTTTTGAAAGCTGTGAGGTTGTGTGTCAATCACTGGTGTGGCATGGGGCTTTAAAGGACACAAGCAGGGTATAAAAAAGTCTCATATAATCCTTTTTGGTGTATGTAAGGACTTTAGGATTAAATCCTGTGCCACTATCAGTTCTGAAAACATCTATGTCACATTAGCTTACATTATATGCCAGTTGAGTGTCATGAGAATGAAATTTGACTGAGGAAGCTATCAGGGATCTTAAATGGATCCTTATTTCACAGCTTACTAAAACAGTAAAATTCCATAACTCACTGAAACTCTGCACTGCCCTAGGGAAAATGGTGAAACTCCTGTGTTGCTGAACTTAAAAAGCCAAACAGCCTTTAGTTCTTCTGAAGTGAAATCCCTACCTTGCTAACATCTATTTCCCTTCAGTGTATCAGCTGAGAAAATTTACCGTGAGGCTATGGAAAAAGAAAATGTAGGTGTCAATATTCTACTTAAGTCACTTTGTCACTCTTAAGTCCTTATTGATATTATTTCTGGACAAGTATTAGCTCAGGTGCAGTGGAATAATGAATATCTGGATTCACAAGTAGGTGATTGGGAGTTTCTCCACCCTATGTTTTTATGACTAAGTTAAATTTAGTGATAGAGACGCTTTATGGAAGACACAGCACACTGTACTTCAGAGGCTCCTGGAAAGAGTTGCTGCACTTAATTACCAGGATGCTCCATGGGAACAGTACTTTTGGGATCCAAGTGCCAGTCTGGAGTTCTGTACATACTGTTCACTTCATGATGTATGTTGACACATAAAACTGTGTTCCAGGTGTCTTTGCTGATCTATGCCTAAACATGATTGCTGTCCTGTGGCTCAAATCAAAGGGAGGAATTTGCCTGAAAGATCATTTTATGACCTTGCCTTGATTATTACAGGAAGGAACATAAAGAACTTTTGCTGGTAACACACCACAGGAACCATATTTTGCTAAATAAGCTGAAGTCCGCCTGTCTAGCTAGAATGTGCATGCCATGACCCATGTAGCTCAATAGAAAACCTCTCTTTCTGCCCCTCTGATTTTTAACAGTTTGAATGGTGAGATTAAAAATGTTGCTGTATTTGGTTTCATCTGCACTTCTATATTTGTCTCTTAAAATGCCAGCTCATTTGTAGCAGGTACAACTGTAGCATCAGACTGTGCAATTACATACAGATGAAAATGCTAAATCGAGAAGTGGGTATTTTTTATAGGAGTTTTAGGGAATTTCTTTTCCCTAGCACCCATGGAAATTAATTTTGACTGTTCTGCTTGATTCATGTCAGTGCCTTGGAAATCTGGAGTGTAAAGCACTGGTGTTGGACACACCGCAGCCCCAAAGGCTGAAGTCACCCCACCTTACATCAGCCCTCACGTTAGCTCTCACGTTAGTGTTGGCTGAATACTAGTTCTTCTGAGATGAGCAGACACCTCAAACTGCCTTTCTGACTCTCTTCTCCCCTCACCTTTAACTGCTTGGGATCCTGGATGATTAAATTATGAGAGATGCTTCACCAAAGATAACTGAGATTGCAATGAGGTGGGAACTATGCAGGGCTGGGTTCAGTGCTGACACCCTCCAGCATTCTCAGCCTTTACAGTCAAAGACATAATGCTTTGATTCGAAATCCTCTGAAAGTCCCGGGAGACTTGCCATCAGCTTTACTGGGCTCAGTCCTATGAGATGTGTATAGGATTGCTTAAATGCTTTCGCTTTAATTGCATCCATTGAAATTAACACCATGATTTGTTTCCTCCTGTGGGTTTTGGCTTCGGTTCTTGCATTCCTCTCCTCTAATAAAACATACTGCAGGCTTTGAGAGCTGCAAGAGAAATGAGGAGTGGACGGAGTTATTCCTTCCCTGCTCCCTCATCTTTGCAAAGCCCCTTTCATATTTCCCACAAACTTCTATATAAAGTCAAAAGCTTTCAAGGTCTCCATTTTTGGGTATCTAGCTGCTGAGAAGCTAAGGAAGTACTTTGGACATCTCTCCTGGGTGATAAAAAGCAGAGATTTCAGCCTTCGTTATCCATTTGGCAAGTTTCCTCTTTTCAGCCCTCTCCTTGGAGCAACTGATGAAAAAAGCTTAGCTGGGAGAATGAATGGTGGATATAATGGTTCCAGGAAAAGGATTGTTTAAACGAATCCTTGTGGCTTTGCGAGTAGCTCTGTTTTGACAAGCTGGGCAGCCAACTGCAAGCCACTGGCAACTCACGTGAGGCTGTATTTCGTGGAGGGTACCTCCAGATTTCGCTTTGTGCAGGTTCTCATCACTTTGTGTCTGACAGCACCATGGTGGCTATTCTAATCTTCACATTTTGACAGTCAGTCCTTAATCAAACAACTTCTAGCAAGACTGAAAGACTTGTGCAAAAGATTGCATTGGTGTTGGAGCCAGGTCTCTTGGGGACTGAGGACAGAGAGGCAGCTGAGTCATGGATGATAATCTTCAGCTCTAAATCACTCCTTGGGGTAGCCCAGTCTCATGGTACTTACTCCTAATGAGAAACCTGATGAAGATGAGCCTTTGAGAACACTGCTTTCCATAGCCAGCTGGTGTCCAGCCAAGAAGAACTGCAGCCAAAGGTTTGGATTTTGTTCAACTCCAAAATAAATAGCCTCCATTCAGAGGAGCACTGATGGGCTGAGGGGCTGCTCTTTGCTGTCCAGGCCATACATGAGTGTTTGCTTCCACCTGCCCTGAGGGGCTTGAGATCCCACTGATTCTGGGTCTCCTCTTCCCCCGGGCTGTGCACTGATCATAGTGGTGAGCCTGGGAGGTGATGGACCTGCCGCCTTGAATACTGACCCCATCTCAGGAGCTATTAGGTGGTTTGGCAATTTAAGGAAACCCCAAGTCCAACATAATGCAGTGATCCATAATGTTTCAGCATAATTTGGAAACAACACAAGGTTTTCTTTTTCACTTAAATAGTATGAAATCGGGAAGGTGATGATGTGAGTGGGATTGTATAAAAGATGGCATCCAGATTATCTTGCATGACAATGATGTATAATGCTTTTATCACAGCGGTATTGGTATTGTTAATATTTACTGGGTTTTTTTGTGTGTACATTTGTTGTATTAAAATGATGGTGTGTTGGTTCCAATGCTGCAAAACAGGGTTTTTTTTCTTTGCTAACTATCTTCCTTTAAACTTAACCTGGGAACTGGAACACTAACTGTGCTTGTTCTGTTTCCTTTCACGTAGTCAGTAATAAAGTTTCAGAGATTACAATGTAGGGGATCTGTTTTGTTAAAGACATGGCAACAAGAATATGATTCAGCTGGCTAGCTGTGCCAAGAAAAATCATAACTTGGTTTTGTTAGATAAGGAATAAGATGTAGGATGTGAAGACTCAAAGTCCAGGTATGTTGAATAAGTGGAGACTGTTCTTGTGTCATTGCTTTTGGGAACCTAATCCTTCTGAAACCAAACCATGCTCTGGCATGATTCTGATGGCTCCACTGCAGATAGAGGAAGCATCACCTCCTTATTTTAACTCTTGTGCCAGCTGAGTACCAAGATTTTCCTGTTTGCCTTTCTTTCTTATTTTGACATGTATGTGCATTTTAATATTGTTTTATAAATAATGCAATTCTTGCAACTCTTAAACTCTTCTTCTTCTGTGTTTTAGATAGGGAAAACAACTCTCTGCTAGAACTCAGACAATAATTCTGTTTTGAAAGCAAGAGACTTTAAAAGTTGTTGAGACTAGCAGTACTTCAGACAGACAAGAAGTCCTAAATGTTGCTGAATTGTTGACTTAGAACTGAACTGCTGTGTGGTGAAGGCTTCCGCTAACTTTATGTTCATGCATTACTTGCAGTTATTGAAGTGAACAAGAAGGATATAGTCTTCCTGATAGATGGCTCAACTGCTCTGGGGACTGCCCCCTTTAATGCAATTCGTGATTTCGTTGCCAAAATTGTCCAAAGGCTGGAGGTTGGACCTGACCTGATCCAAGTCGCGGTGGCACAGTACGCAGACACTGTGAAGCCAGAGTTCTATTTTAACACCCACCAGAGCAGAAAGGATGTGATGGCTAATGTCAAGAGAATGAAGCTCATGGGTGGTACGGCACTGAACACTGGCTCGGCGCTGGACTTTGTGAGGAGCAACTTCTTCACCAGTGCTGCTGGGTGCAGGATGGAGGAAGGAGTGCTCCCCATGCTGGTGCTCATCACTGGTGGTAAGTCCATGGATGCTGTTGACCAAGCCGCAGCAGAGATGAAAAGGAACCGTATAGTGATCCTTGCCATTGGGTCAAGAAATGCCGACCTGGCAGAACTTCAAGAGATTGCCCATGAGAGAGATTTTGTGTTCAATCCGAATGACTTCCGTGTCCAGTTCATGCAAGCCATTCTTCCTGAAGTGCTGTCGCCTATCAGGACACTCTCTGGAGGACTGATTATCCAAGAACCGCCATCAGGTAATTAATGACCTGTTTCTAATTAAAGATACACAGTTTATGTTTGTCAACCCTTGTTCTAGGACATGTGGAGATAAGGGGGAAAAAGCATCAAGCACATGTTTCAGCATAATTAAATGTTGTCTCTTTGATTTGCAAAATGAGCAGGAACAGATCGGTGGATTTGGTAGCGTGGTTGTTGTTACAGCTTTGTCATTCCTTCTTGGAGATTTTTGTCCCATCCCATATTTGTCACCAACATTTAAAGGCCTGGATGTGAAAGGTGTGCTTTACTAGTCAGGTAAATCATACAGTGGAGGCTTTTTCTCTTGCTGAGGGCTTGTGTAATCTATGAGCAGGTCACACTGTGAATGTTAAAATATCTCCCCCCATTTGGGAATCATTTCTGGAGGAGGTTTGCTCAAGAAAACATAGAGGTTTCTTCTGAGTGCCAAGAAAATAAGCAAGTTTGTTCCCGGAGATGTTCACAGAAATGCGGCCTAACACCGACTGCAGTTCACCCTTTCAGACCATATTTACAATTCTCTTGTCATTTACTCAGCTCAAGCCCTCAGAGATGTATGAGACTATAGCAGTGTTGGTTTTCATTTAATCTGTTTAGAAAGTGATTCAAAACCCTGTGAAGCCAGTGGATCCTTTTTTACTTGGTGTTGCTATTGACATCAGTCACATGGAAGCAATCCAGTTGCTAGTCATGTCTTTTCAGGCAGCTTCCTCTGCATTTCCAGAGGTGGTGTAGCTGAGTACAGGTATACCAGATTTCTCAGGATTTCTTCCTAATAAGGTTGATTGTGGTTGAACTAATGCTAGATTGTATTTGAACCTTGCATTTCTGTCTTATGACGTATGAACATTGAAAACCAGGACTTTCTCCAGCTCCTGGTGAGGTCAGGAGTGAGGTTCCCATTGGTTTAAATGGGTGTTGAACCATGTCCATCATTTTTTTTAGTTTCTCCAAGTAATTTCAATAGCAAACCATAGTGCAAAACAAGCAGCTTTTGAAAGGGTCCGTAAGGAATGAAAGCTGATGGCCATTGTACATGAAGAGCAGACCAGACATTTTAGAATCAGTTTGCCAATATTTGTCCTTAATTAAGATGAATATCACGGTACTTATCATTTAATAAGCTTTTTTGCTCAGAATGTGTTTCTTGCTAATGCAGTTTTGCATGGCTATACACAAACCTGGCGTTCTAATCTTCAATGGAAATTTAAAGTGTTCCCAGACTTCCTTGTTCTGTAAAGCTTATTCATGCAGCTTCTCTCTTTTTCCAGTCCTTTTGCTCTATTGTACTCACAGATATTCACATGCACCATAAACAAGTAATCATATCCTACTCCATAGAATGACTATTATTAGTAACGTACTGATTTTGACACTGGGCAATCTGCTTTGTTTCAACTAGATATTGTCTCACCTTGGGCCTTGAATCACACTTTTCTGGGAAACAGCCCAGGAAGGACTTAACTTTAAAAAAGGAGCTAAGAACTGGCTGGTTATGGCCAGAAGTAGGAAATTTCTCACCCTTCAACAGCCCACAAAATGTATGTTCATAACTGTAAACATCAACATGCAGTTTTCTGCACTATATGTAGCCATCAAATGAGCAGGTGGCTCAAGCAGCTGTTGTAGTCTGGTTTGGACCAACGTTCCTAAGCCTATCAGTAAAAGGTATTTTTACCAACCAAGATGGTCACTTGTCAAAAGTGTTTCCCCACACAAGTGGAGCTTAACCCTGCACCACAGACCAGCTGCTGCTGGCTGCACAGCATGACCATGGAAGTCACTGTAGGGCAGTACGTGGTTCTCTACGTGGGGATACATGGGAGCATCTCTATGGAATGGGGGATTGCTGTCACTAGGGGGGTGATAGTACTGGGTGTCAAAGCCCACTTAAAATGCCAAAAGCAGAAGCATTCCCTAAAGCTTTATTAGAAAGGCCCAAGTAATTGTGTGTTGACTTGCAGATAAGCAAGATGTCTGTAGCTGTAATTCAGTATTGCTCCACCAAAATCAATGGAGCTGCTTTTTGATGGTTAAGGGTCTGGGGCAGAGCATGCAGCTCTGGTACTGGCAGCCGTTGAAAAGATCTGCCATGGCAGAGGCTAAGGCCCACTGATAAACCTGACATTAAAAAGACTTTTCAATACACATCAGAAACTTCCCCTACCCAATTTTGTCGTTTCCAGCAAGGTCCTTGTTACTTCTGTGCTGATCACACTCTTTCCCATCTCTTTTTTCTCATCCTTTCTCCTAACCATGTTTACATGCGTGTACAGCGTATGCTGTATGCACACATGACAAAAAATAATCCATGTTTGTTTTCTGTGATGTCTCATGTTATTTTCTGTGCTCTACTGCAGTTCAAGTAACCAAAAGGGATATCATCTTTCTTTTGGATGGATCACTCAACGTTGGAAATGCCAACTTCCCCTTTGTGCGTGACTTTGTTGCCACCCTAGTTAACTACCTTGATGTCGGCAGTGACAAAATCCGAGTTGGCTTAGTGCAATTTAGTGACACTCCTAAAACAGAGTTCTTTCTATATTCGTACCAAAGCAAATCAGACATAATTCAACGTATGGGGCAGCTGAGGCCCAAGGGGGGGTCAGTGCTGAACACTGGCTCTGCACTGAACTTTGTGCTGTCAGATCACTTCACGGAAGCTGGTGGGAGCAGAATAAATGACCAAGTGCCGCAGGTCCTAGTCCTGGTGACGGCAGGGAGGTCTGCCGATCCCTTCCTGCAAGTTTCCAATGCATTAGCTCGGGCCGGAGTGATGACTTTTGCGGTTGGAGTTAGGAGTGCGGATAAGGCAGAGCTTGAACAGATTGCCTTTAATCCAAGAATGGTATATTTTATGGATGATTTCAGTGCTCTGGCAGCTTTACCCCAGGAGTTAAATAAGCCTATAACAACATATGTTAGTGGAGGTGTGGAAGAGGTTCCACTCGCCCCAACAGGTAATACCTACCTTCCTGCATGCTGACTGCATTAAATTAATCTTGTTTCTCTTGACAGTTTGTTCCCAATGTACACCTTCACATCTGTCCAAGGCCCTGAGTCATCAAAGCATCAATACATCAAAGCTTGGCTATGTATTGATGGTTAAATTGGCAGTTCTTAATTTCTAACACACTTCAGAGTCAGCACAACCTTAAGCCTTTTGGCAGGTCAGAGTCAAAGCTAGTCTACAACCACCAGTCACTCAGGTGATCCCTTTCTGTTGCCCTGATCATGTCACAGCCTGTAAATGCATCTTTGGCACTAACTCAGGCAATGGGAACATACACTTTCGGCCACAAAAAAGTGGTGTGGAAAGGTTAAAGTTGTGCCAAAGAGCACAGAGGAGCAGAGGTCTAGCCAGGTACAGGTGACTGAATCCTTCCTCAGAGTCACTTTGTCAAAGTGCTTTTATCAGGCTGTTACAGAAGCCAGATTTGACTCCAGATATTCCAAGCTATCCTCCAACATTAGACCCCAAAGCTGTCAGAAAATATAACCATTTTTAAACAGGTATTTGCTCACTATTTCCCTTATTTTGGCCATGTGCATATCAATACTTAAGAACAACCCGGATTGTTTAGTATGGAAAGGACACCATTAAGATTAATATGAAAGCTGTTAAGCACACAGATATGAGATGCTTGATTTTTCCTTCGATATTCAATGAGATTAAAAGGGCACCAAATGGAAACAGGTAAAAGGCTTTTTTTCCTCCCAAGGTCATAACTAGCCTATGGATTTGGATGCTCCTTGTGATGCAACTGGAAGTATTTTTAGAGAATACAGAATACGCTTTGTGTGTGTATGTATGTATGAACTAATATCTGTTACCTACTAAGCCTTTAAATAGACAGGAACCCCACAACCTTCCACTGCTGTTGTACTTCATGCCTTTATTACCAGCATATTACTAGACTATATCAACATCACTGGCCTAATCTGAAACAGCCAATTTATGACATGAATGATATGATGTAATATGATGTATGATACGACTATCTGGTGCCTGAGTTTATTGAGTCCAAGGTAGAGGTGTTCTTGTTTCCCCTTCTTCCTCAGATAAATAAGTCAAAGGTGCTGCTTAGTCTTGTAGCCTTTGAATACTTTGGCATATGAAAATCACTCACTTTGCATATTGAAACCCAGCTAATTTTCAGAGAAGTTTCTAGGATGATGTTTGAGAAGAAAAATGCCCTCATCTCTGTTTTTCCCCTCTTTTCATTTGTGAATTTATTCTAGAAAGCAAGAAAGATATTTTATTCCTGATTGATGGCTCAGCCAACCTCTTGGGTATCTTTCCTGCTGTCCGGGACTTTGTACACAAAGTCATTTCTGACCTGAACGTGGGTCCTGATGCCACACGAGTAGCTGTAGCTCAGTTCAGTGACACCATACAAGTTGAATTTGACTTTGCTGAACTTTCATCAAAGCAAGACATGCTTCTCAAAGTGAAAAGAATGAGGATAAAAACTGGAAAGCAGTTGAACATTGGAGCTGCACTGGATGAGGCTCTAAGAAGGCTGTTTGTGAAGGAAGCTGGAAGCAGGATTGAGGAAGGAGTTCCTCAGTTTTTGGTCCTCCTTGCTGCTGGGAGATCAACCGATGATGTGGAGCAACCGTCAGATGCTCTGAAGCAAGCAGGAGTTGTGACCTTTGTTATTAAAGCCAAAAATGCTGACCCCGTAGAGCTGGAAAGGATCGTGTATGCCCCACAGTTCATCCTGAACGTCGACTCCCTCCCTCGGATTTCAGAGCTTCAGCCAGACATAGTCAACCTCTTGAAAACTATCCAGCTTCAGCCAACAGGTACAGGGACTCCCAGGGTTTTCAAAAGGCTGAAAGACACCACTTTAACCCCCTCAATTTGGTAACTGGGACAATTGGGTCTGGTGATGTTTAAAATCATTGCATAGAAACTGATCCTCTGGTCAGACCCTGATCCAGAAAAGAAAGTCCGAAATGAATTTTAAAGATGAGCAAGGAAAAAGCCTTGTGTTCAGCTGCAAGAGCTGCAGTTGGTGCTGTTACTGGTGTATAAAACATGGTAGAAACCTGAAATACCACAGAGTTGCTGCCCCAGAGATCTCACATAAGTTCATGTGCAGTGCTGGCCAAGGGCTAGGAGAAGCAAATAAAGGCTTGTCTCAATTTCTATTTCCACTCTCCCTTTTCTGGAGGAGTGGTAAGGAGCAAGGAGCAGTGGACACGCTGGATTCACTTCTGCTCCATTACTTCTTACAGGATATGACAGTAGTTTCTACATTTTGTACCTATGCACCAGTAAATCAGATGCTCTTGGCTCAGTTACCATCAGCCTCCATAGATGAGTGTGGATTAATTGAAGAAAAAAAATCATAAAAAGAATCACACAGCCACAATTATAAATTCACATTGTGGCACTGGAAATGATGCAGGTCCAGCTCTGTGATTTCCTAAGGCAGCCCTTCCTTGGGTGTTAACCTATCTCCCAACAGCAGGTGGGGAAAAAGAAGTGTGTAATAACATCCATGTCATCTCTGTGTACAAGTCCTAGGCAGATGGACTTAGAATCATAGAAACATAAACAAGATATAGGGCTGGAAGGGCTCTCAGGGTGCCATCTGCTACATACTCTTGTCCCCGACAGGATCTTCCTCTCCATAACCAGTTGACATTGGTCTAATCTGTCCTGAAAATCCTCCAGTGGAGATTTCCCAGCCTCTATAATCAATCTGTTTGATTGCTTTTATCTGTATCAGTAGATACTTTTTCTTAATGTCAAATATCTGCCTTCCTAGTCATATTTTAAGTTTTTTACATCTCCTTCAGCTCAAGAAGGATACAGAAGTCAGCTCATTCCCATGTTTTGTCTGACAGCCTTTCATTTACTTTAAGCTTGCCACCAATGTCTCATTTTAGTCCTCCTGTCACCAGCTGTATACCAAACTCATTCAGTCTTTCCTTGTAGGTCTTGTAGGTCTTTTCTACCTTTTCACCCTTGTCTTTCCAACATCAGCCTGCTCCAGATGACCAGTGTAATAACAGTATCTATTGGTCATCTCTTACCATATCCTTTCCTTGTGGAGTCATTGCCCTTCCCATATTTGTGCAGCTTCTGCCTCAACATAAACTAGTGTGACTAGTGCTCTTGAGCTGCTCCCTCCTTTTCAAACCACTTCTGTCTTGTCAAGATCATTTTGAATCCCTCTGACCACCAAGTACTGCGAAGAACTGTGCCATTTGCTCACATATAGCTACATCCACCTACTTCTAATATTCCTGGCTAAATGATAGACACCTTGTAAGAGTACCCATATTTTTCCTTCTTCATCTGCTATCAGACACTTCTGATAGGAGTCTCTTCCGCTGCTCCTGAACCTTAGAAAAAGTGTCTGAAACTGCGATGCACCAGGCAATGTCTGATCCCTCTTCCTATCTGCATGGCTCAGCGCAAGCTATATTATCATTCCAGTCCTATGCATTAGCTCACAAAGTTTCCAACATTCCTCTTAAATAATAAACTTGACCTGAAGTTTGCATTAAGTCTTCAACTGCCCTTATTAACTCCATTATTCGTAAGATTTTCTTCAGAGGGACAGATTGTGCTGCTGCTTGTCCCACTTGACCCTGCTGTAAACAAGCCAATGTTGCTTTTGGAGATATCAACATCAGTTGCTGTTTGAGAGGCAGTGATGTTTTCTGCTTGACTGAGCCAAAACTTTACAATTCTGTTAATAGCAGAATGTGTCAACAGTTCTCTAATCTTTGGTGTTTCAGTCTTGTTTGGGTTTTTTTTAAAAAAGAATGTTTGGTGAGAATTCTTCTCTTTTTTTGTGCTTGAAGTCAGTAAAGATATAAAAAAATCAGTTAAAAAAAAAAAAAATCTCCAGTGTCTGGCATTTTAGAAAAGATTTCACGGTTTTCACTTGGGTGTCTTTTCCAGCAAGTTTTTATTTTGCATGAGCATGAGCAGGATTATTTATTTCTAAGCTCAGTGGTGCCTCAGGAAAGCTCTCTATCTCTCACTGCCTCCCTGCAAGCACCCTCTTTGCAGTATGCAATGCCCCAGACTCTTGTTGCATATTGCAAAGCCATATGTACCAGCTTCGCAAGCCCCTTGGAAGCTGCCAGCTTCTCCCAGCCTCAAGTAGGAGATGGCACCCAGAGTCCCTTGGCACCCTATTTCCTATGGCTCTATGATTCTATGACTCAGTGGATAAGGCGTGGCACGTGTTGCACAGCATTTTCCACTGACTTCCACCCATCTGCCTCTTCACCAGTGATTGCATCTGACGGCAAAGGAACCGAACCATACATCCTGACTCCTCCGTTTCCCCTCCCTGAGCTTTTGTACTCCTTCCGTTCAATGTATATGGAGAATAATAACCACTGCAAAAGAGAATCTTACTTATTCCCCCCTTCCCTTACTTGTCTCAAACAGTAGTTGAGAGAAGTGAGAAGAAGGATGTGGTGTTTCTAATCGATGGCTCAGATGGTGTCAGAAGAGGTTTCCCTCTACTGAAGACCTTTGTCCAAAGAGTTGTTGAAAGCCTGGATATTGGTCGTGACAAAGTCCGTGTCGCTGTTGCACAGTACAGCAGTGCCGTGCAACCCGAGTTCTTACTCGACACCCATGAAGACAAAGCAGACCTCATCGGTGCTATCCAGGATCTGAAGATTATGGGAGGATCTCCTCTGAACACTGGAGCAGCTCTCGACTATCTCATCAGGAATGTGTTCACTGTGTCGAGCGGCAGCAGGATAGCAGAAGGTGTCCCACAGTTCCTGATTCTGCTGACTGCTGACCGATCCCAGGATGATGTAAGGAGACCCTCGGTGGTCCTGAAGACAAGTGGCACTGTACCCTTCGGCATTGGGATTGGAAATGCTGACATCACAGAGCTGCAGACCATTTCCTTCCTCCCAGATTTTGCCATTTCTGTGCCTGACTTCAGCCAGCTGGATACGGTGCAGCATGTCGTCTCCAACAGAGTCATCCGCCTGACCAAGAAAGAAATAGAGTCACTTGCCCCTGATCTGGTTTTTACATCACCCAGCCCAGGTGAGAAGATGTTTGTGTCTGCACCGAGAGCCAGCAGCAGAATATGATGTTTAATAACATCATGGTTGCAACACAAACTGAGGAAAGCAAGTGATCCCAGCCAAGATCCCAAGTCCATCTTGGTCTCACTGTTGATGCACTTTAGGATTGGTAGGAGCTGTGTAACTTAAGCTGAGTCACCTTTAAGACCAGTTCCTCAAGGTCATCCTTGTTGTATCCTCATGGAAGACCCACAAAAGAAATGCCAATACCTTGATCTTGTTTTAAGTTGTGATGGATTTTAAGTCCATGCTATTCCTTGTGGAATGGAAAATGCGTGATTTAGATGCTATGGGGAAGTCTTCACACTACTATAAACCAAGGTCAGCTTCCTGCTAAATGTAAGACCTGCTGATGTGTGTTACATTTGCCACATGCATTTACTGTGGGAAGGGAAGCTGGAAGCAGGCATCAAGAAAAGGATCAGATCTTCCATTTCTGGTCTTGCTCAGAATGAAATCCAGCCAGTTTATGCCTGGGGTGGAGGGTACGCATCCCAGATCAGTCCATTTGAAGCCCTTCTATCAGTACCTTCCCTTCAGAACCAGACTGCTTTCCTCCATCCCCATTTATCAGTGTAGTATTCAGCAATAGTTGAGGCTCTGTCCTGCATTATCACTGCAGAAAACATTGTATTAAGAAACAAAAACTTGTCCTGGAAAGGCAGAAGCTGAGAGAATAGTAGAATAGAAGCTTTCTTAGAGGACAAAGCCAAAGATAGAGGGGTGGTACTGGGCGTAAAACAGCCCCGGGCTGCCTGGAAACCTGCTCTGAGTAAGGAATGTCACTAGGCTACATTTCCTTGCGTGGAGATCCCAGAAGGAATTATTGCAGGCTTCCCCTGCTCCCTCTTGCTTCCTTTGCTCTGGAAGTTGCTGTTCTTGCACTCCCTGTGGATGTGCCTAGCAGACTGGTCCTGTCTCTCTGATATCTCCAGCCTGCTGAGAGCCACAGGAGCTATCACAAGCAATGAAACAATAAGCATTCTCCCCATGGCCAAAGACACGGGCCGGTGATGTAGATAATGAGCTTAGCTGTTCTCCATAAGCAATGTGCGATGCATCTCCTGACCACTGCCTTCCTTCCTGCAGCGGGTGTGAAGAGGGACGTCGTGTTCATGGTTGATGGTTCCCGCTATGCGGCCCAGGAGTTCTACCTCATCCGTGACCTCATTGAAAGAATAGTGAACAACCTGGATGTGGGCTTTGACACCACCAGGATTTCGGTGGTCCAGTTCAGCGAGCATCCGCATGTGGAGTTCCTGCTCAACGCACACTCCACCAAGGATGAGGTGCAGAGCGCTGTGCGGCGACTGCGGCCCCAGGGTGGCCAGCAAGTGAATGTGGGGGAGGCCCTTGAGTTTGTGGCAAAGACCATCTTCACCCGGCCCTCCGGGAGCCGCATAGAGGAAGGCGTCCCTCAGTTTTTGGTCATCCTCTCCTCCCGCAAGTCAGACGATGACTTCGAGTACCCATCACTCCAAGTGAAACAAGTGGGGGTGGCACCTATGGTGGTAGCCAAGAATGTGGATCCTGAGGAGATGGTACAGATTTCCCTTAGTCCTGATTATGTATTCCAAGTCTCCAGCTTCCAGGAACTGCCCAGCCTCGAGCAAAAGCTGCTGACTCCTATTGAAACCCTGACAGGGGACCAAATCAGAAGGCTGCTGGGAGATGTGCCACCTTCTGTAGGTAAGGCTCTGTCAACACCAGCTGCTTCTATGTTGCTGTTCAAGTAAATGTTGCCCAAATGTGTAAATAACCTTTCTATGCCTTCTCGATAAACCAAGGTTTTCCTCAGTTAAAAGCAGAAGTGCAGCACATGTACAGTTTTAGAGGGAAACTGTCAAATACATAGAAATTTGACCCAAGTACTTAAATACATTATAACTTGTGATTTTCAAGTCAGATGCCTAAGTATGTTACTTATTTTGATTCAACTCAAATACCACAATATGTACAACTGTGTCTTCCCATTTAGCAGCTATTCAGGAAAGAGAAATAAATCCGGGGCAAAATGAAGGTGGAAACACTGACAAATCCAGAAAAGAGTGTTAATGAGCAAACCAGATAAGGCTCTGAGAAATGCACGATTTGAGTACGAGGCAGATTGTTAATACACACTTGCACACAAGCTCTTTTGGAGAGGCTTCTCAAAGCACCATGCCTAAAGTTGGCTAAAATATACTTTGCAGTTTTACATCACACAACAGATATAGCACAAAAATCTTTCAGCACAGTTTAAGCAAGGACTTGGCACTAATTTCCTCTCGCTTTATTTCTGCAGATATTTCTGGTGATGAAAAGGACATAGTCTTCCTCATTGACACCTCTGACAGTGTCAGGCCTGATGGGCTGGCTCACATTCGGGATTTCATCAGCAGAATTGTTCAGCAGCTGGACATTGGGCCAAACAAAGTGCGGATTGGTGTGGTGCAGTTCAGCAATAACGTCTTCCCTGAGTTCTACCTGAAGACCCACAAGTCCAAAAATGCTGTCCTGCAAGCCATCCGCCGCTTGAGGCTTAGAGGGGGGTCCCCTCTGAATGCTGGAAAAGCCCTAGACTATGTGGTGAAGAACTACTTCATCAAGTCTGCAGGGAGTAGGATAGAAGATGGAGTGCCCCAGCACCGTGTTCTCATCCTTGGAGACCGGTCCCAGGATGATGTGAACAGGCCTGCTAACGTGATCACATCAACAAGCATCAAGCCTCTGGGTGTTGGAGCCAGGAATGTGGACAGGAACCAGCTGCAGGTCATTACCAATGATCCTGAGCGTGTGCTTGTGGTGCAGGACTTTACAGGACTCCCAACTTTGGAAAAGAAGGTGCAGAGTATTCTTGAAGAGCTTCCAATACCTACAACAGAAACCCCTGGGTTTCTAGGACCTGGTAAGACTCCTGTTTATCCTGTAGACTTCTCTGGAGAGAGCACAGATAAAATTTGTTTAATGTTTCCATATGTTTCCTTATGAAATGTTTCCAGACTAACACCTTTTGAATCCCAACCCTTTAGTTGCATTCATTTAAAGAACACTCAGAAGATGACTTTGTTGAGTGTATGAAAGAATAGAATTAAATTTGAAATAAGAAGAGGGTGTCTTTCACAAAATCAAGAAATGTTGTATGAAGTGTAGTAAATGTTATTTGGGTTTGGGTTGGAAGGAACCTAAATGATAATCTAGTTCGAACTCCCTGCCACAGGCAGGGACACCTTCCACTAAAGCAGCTTGCTCCAAGCCCCATCCAACCTGGCCTTAAACACTTCCAGGGATGAGGCCGCCACAGCTTCCCTGGGCACCCTGTGTCAGTGCCTCAGCACCCTCACAGGGAACAACTTCTGCCTAACATCTAATCGAAATAAGAGAGAAACATGATGCCACTTCACAATGCACTAAGCATCATAAGTATTGTGAATGCTGCTAACAATTATTAACAGCTGTGTTTTCTCTGTAATCTTTCCAGGAGGAAAAAAGCAGGCTGACATTGTGTTTTTGCTGGATGGCTCCATCAATCTGGGGAGAGATAACTTCCAAGAAGTTCTCCAGTTTGTTTACTCTGTGGTGGATGCCATTTATAGGGATGGTGACTCTATCCAGGTAGGACTGGCCCAGTACAACTCAGATGTCACTGACGAGTTTTTCCTCAAGGACTACTCCACCAAACCTCAGATTTTAGAAGCCATCAACAAAGTCATCTACAAAGGTGGACGAGTGGCAAACACTGGTGGAGCCATCAGACATATCCAGGCAAAGCACTTTGTGAAGGAGGCCGGCAGCAGAATCGACCAGAGAGTGCCCCAGATTGCCTTCCTTGTCACGGGAGGGAAGTCCTCAGATGATGGGCCAAGTGCCTCGTTGGAAATCACACAGAAAGGTGTCAAGGTGTTTGCAGTAGGCGTCAGAAACATTGACCTGAAGGAAGTCAGTAGGCTGGCCAGTGAGAGTGCCACGAGCTTCCGAGCATCCACAGCCCAAGAGCTGTCTGAGCTCAACGAGCAGGTTCTAGTTACGTTGGAGGCTGCTATGGAGGAGAAACTGTGCCTAGGAACAACGGACGTTACAAGAGGTAAGAGCCATCCTCTCATAATGTGCTCAGGCCATTCCTGAGGGTGGCTTTTAATGTCCAGTGATGTTGATGGACTTGTCCAGCCTTCTCTTCTGCTTTGCCTATAGCCTGAGGTGTGGCATGGGCTCAGATCTCCTCCCTGAGCGTGGTGGTAGACTTCAAACCTTAGGTGTGAGAGCTGCCTGTTCTTGTGCTTCAGCCTACTATATGTATAATAAGACAGTTGGGTTTCTTGGCCATTCAGTCCCTGGCATGCGTGGTGCGCTGGAACTCAGAATTTCTCTTGCCCACTTGATCTCATGACAGGTATATGAGATAAAGCTAGGGCATGTGTGGTTGTAGTTTAAGCTAAAATTACCGTAAGAAGGAATCCCATGATTTGGCTAGTTCAAAAATGAAGTGAGGGGAATTGGGGTGAGTAAGCAAGCTGGTATTGCTTTTGGACAGAATCCCAGCAGCTGGCTTAACTTACTACAGTACTGCAAGTCCTGCTTCCAGCATAACTGACCACAGCTCAGCCTTCCGACTTTTGAGCAGAGGTGTCTCCTGAACCTCTGGAGAACCTGATGGAGAGCCACAGCAGCTCTGAGCTGAGTGTAAGGCATCGAACAGCCTGATCTCACAGTGCTGCAGACCAGTGGGAAGCTCAGTGGCTGCAGGGTGGCTCCAAGCCCATGCTAAATATTCCTGCAGAAAAGCAGACAGTGCAAAGTCCCGTTGCGCTTGTCTTGGTCAGCTCCTCCCAGTGCTAAGCAACAAGTGCACAGGAAAACATCAAATAAAATCAGTGAAATGCAGATTTTCCCAGGTTATAATTACTGAGATGAAAGGAAGTAGAAGGCACTTGTGGATCAAATGTTGTCAGTGCCTGATGCAGAGAGAGTCTTCTCTAAGGACTATGCCAACAGCAGGGGGTTGGAACTAGATGCCTCTTAAGGTCTTTTCCAACCCAAACCGCTTGATGATTCGAAGACTAACAGAACAATCAATTGAGAAAGTCATTACTTGTAAAACAATTACATTGCTCAATGACGACGTTCTCTTTTCTTTTTGCATTTCCCTTTCAGATTGTGACTTAGATGTGATACTTGGCTTTGATGTCTCAGATGTTGGGCCTGGCCAGAATATATTCAATTCCCAGAGAGGTTTGGAGTCCAGGGTTGAGTCTGTGCTGAACAGAATAACACAGATGCAGAGGATCAGCTGCACTGGCAACCAGGAGCCGAATGTCAGGATAGCCATCATGGCCCAGGCTCGGGGGGGACCCGTGGAAGGTCTGGACTTCTCCGAATACCAGCCTGAACTCTTTGAGAGGTTTCAGGGCATGCGAACCCAGGGGCCCTATTTCCTCACAGCTGATACGCTGAGGTCCTACCTGAGCAAGTTCAGATCCTCACCCGCTGGCAGCACCAAGGTAAGACAAAATGACGGCCATTGGGATGGTGTTGGCCAGGAAAACTGACCTCTGATGTATTGTAATTGGTAAAGCAACTGTGAAATCATGATAAATAAAAAACATTCATTAAATAAATGTATTCATGATAAAGTTGGTGACATAAACGCCACTAGTTTCTGGTGCATTGTCAAGGTCCTTTCCTGACAATTGCCGAGCATTGCTGCAAATGAGCACTGCCTGGCTGCAAACTATTGCTTCCCAAGTATTTCCCTGCTTGTGCTTTAGCAACTTACACCTCTGTGTACCTGGCACAGAAATGCAAAGCTTCATAGCCTGGAAAGGGTGTAGCAATTCCCTCATATTCTCTCAGATGAAGCATGCCTTGGAAGAAGGCCCTTCAGGTTACACGTTGATTGTGTTTTGTAGTCAAAAAGTTCTGGGTCCTGATATAAATTTGTTTCTCTCTCAGGTTATAATCCATTTTACTGACGGTGTAGATGACTCGATAGAAGAGCTGGAGGCCACTTCGTCTACTTTGCATGCGGAAGGTAACTTTTTTACTCTTCAGGGCAGTGATTATAATCCATGTTAATATTTGGTCCATTTTAGCACCTTTTCTAATGAATCCTCCAGCTTTAGATAGTAATGAATAAGGATGTCATGATTTCTACATGCACTTGCTGCTCTTTATTGCCTTCCTGTAATATTTTGCTGCCAGCTGGCACCTGGGTAACTTGCACTGAATGTGCTTGAAGATGCTTGTCCTCAACTGATATCTTGCTATCAAAGGAGTGAATAACAACCCATCCTCACAGGGGAGGGTGTACAGGCTCTGCAGAGCACTCACCCCATCACACAGGCCCTTCTGATTCTCCCCTCTCAGGTGTCAATGCTCTTATTTTCATCGGGCTGGACCGAGTGAGTGATTTTGACAGAGTGATGCAGCTGGAGTTTGGTCGTGGGTTCACCTACAACAGACAGCTCCGAGTCAATCTCCTGGACCTGGATTTTGAGCTGGCAGAACAGCTCGTAAGTGACTTGGCACAAGCAGGGCTGCCTTGTAATGCTGGAGGAAAGCTGACCCGGGATCTCCTGTGGGGCTGAACCGAGGCTGAATGACACCCTGCTGGCTCTGGTCTTCTCCCCTCCCTGCCTCACATCAGTGCTTCTTACAGATGCCACAGCAAGGAAAGCTAAGAGCAGACCATGGCGCTGCCTGATGTCATACCATGCCTGAAGCACTAGTCCAGCCAAGGCTACAGCACGTGGGATTAGGCCGAGTGGGATAGGATAAGATGCCATCAAAAGCTGGTGTGGCAAAAAGCCCGCCCTCCACCTATATTTATATTGTTGGGTTTTTAACCTTGCGGGTAATGCACTGTCATGCCTTGTCAGTGCTAAACTTCTTGCAGAAGCCCTGCTTTCTAGGTTTATTTCTCCAAGATGATAACTTGCCCGTATTTCAGACACATTTTTAACAGGAGAAGGAGTTATCCTTTCTTCTTCTGCTTCCCTGCCATATATGAAGTCCCTCTGAAGTTTGTTGGGTAAATTTGCTATCAAGCTTGGTATGTCCATTTCCTCCCAACTTCACATTTGTTACCTACATCTAAACTTCTTTTCCAGTAGACTTAACAAGATTGGTCTTAACTGCTGATCCCTGTGGTACCCTTGCTGGGCCCTTCTGCACAAATCAGCATGCAGCTACTTGGGAGTAAACCTTGGGTTTAGAGATCACAGCTAGTCCTCAGCCCATCCCCAAATAATTCAGTTGCCTAGGAAATCCTTTCAAGATGTTAATGTACAAAGCTGGCAGGAAGCATTTGCAGCCAGCAACGTACTTGGCAAAGAAAGTGATTTTTTTTCCTTCCTATAGGATGATGCAAAATCAAGCTGTGATTTCTCTGAATCCCTTTCTGTCTTTCTGTCTTCTTTTCTCCTCATTTGTTGTGTATTCACAAACTGCCCTCAGCCTGCAGGTCGGTGGCCAAGTGTTCCCTGCAGTGACCTTCTTATTGGCTATTCCACATACATTTCTTAGGAGATGAGACTGCTGTCTTCAGTGGCACTGCTCTGGGGACAGAGCTACATGCTCTCTACAAATTCTGCCCCACACTGTTCCTATTTAAACCCCTGCCTCTGATGCCCAAAAGAAAATTGACTGCTGCTTCCTAACCATGCAACCTATCCAGTCTGCCAACACACGCCTCCTTCTCCTGGTATGCTGTGGGTGTTTCAGGGTAGACAGACCGCAGAATGCTACCAGGCTGATGTTAAGTTTGGCACAGGGGCAATTGCACAGACTCAGGGGCTTGTAGGTGTTACAGTGCTGGTACTCTACCAGGTTTTAACACCTTGTTGTTGTCTCATGTGCATTTTGCTGCAGGACAACATCGCAGAGAGGACTTGCTGCAAGGTCCCATGTAAGTGCTCAGGGCAGAGAGGGGACAGAGGTGTGCTGGGCCCCATAGGACCAAAGGTAAGTCACTTACCTGGGGATGAAGGGCACTTTCATGCAAGGTCAGTGTCCGCTATGATGGTGATGGGTGGGTGTTGTGCAAACTGCATACATTGTAGTGGGTGATGCTACCAGGAAGCTCATCTCCATTTGTCCCCCATTTTAAAGCTGGCCCTGGGCCATGCGTAGTCATTGACAGCCGCTGTCCTCCATCACTAACAGTCTCTGTGTTGTAAAAGAAGGAGGGGGTGAAGTGTCTTGTGAAAGGATTTAGGGATGTCAAAAGGAGATGGTTTCATCAGCTTGTTTACACACGTGACCAAGCAGCCACTCTGTGCAAATCTGGGGAAATCTTGAGTATCAGTTCAGATGGAGATCATATGTAAGAAATGCGGAATCCTGTTGTTTGTCTTCTAGGGTGCCACAGGTGATCTTGGCTACGGAGGCTATCCTGGTGATGAAGGAGGACCGGTGAGTGATTGCACCTGCTCTGTACAGTACTGCTCAAAGAAAGGACCTCACCATAGTGGAGGCTTTTTCACTAAATATTTTCTACTTGGGATGTGGGCTTGGATGAGATGAGAAAGCAAGCAGAACTTTGTGTTTTCCCACCTAATGGTCTGAGCTGTTGATCGCAGTTCCACCTGGGTCAGTAAGTAACAACTTGGGAAGTGAAGAAGGCATGATGGGGGCAATAGCTCCTGTTATTTGATGTGATGCAGCTGTGTGCTGTTCCTCCAAGGCAGGTAGGATTGTTTGCAGCTGGTCTCAATCACCTCTGAGCAGGGCACAGTGATTACGAACACAATAAAAACCCCAACTTCAGTAAAGCTGAAGTCTCTGCTGAAATTATCTGTACTCAGTGCAGTTGAGAGATTTCAGTTAGCCCAAGAATGGGACCAGGAAAGTGTGCTTTGTTTTATCACAGTGGCAGACAGCATGAGTCCTGTGACTTCTTACTAGCAGTTCTTCATCCAAGCTCTTGATGAATCCCACATCACTCCTGGAATAAGGAACTCCCCATGCATTACGCCCAGGAGGTGAAGCTGAGGCCATGGGGCTGGTGATGTTTATTTTTTTGCCAATAGCACAGGCAGGGCCAAATGCTGCTGTCAGATATCATGTGCAAGGCAATGTTTTCATGGGGCTTTAAGGTCAGTATGGGGTTAGACATCTTTGCAGAGCTCTGAGGGGTTTATCTTGTTTTATTTTGAAGGAAAAGATTTGTAGTTTTGTGAAGGTCTTTCACAGCTGAGAATTTGGGAGGGACGTGTCTCAGGGATGAAAGCTTGGAGTTGGTCTGTGCATGAGGAAGGTTGTGGGCAGGAGACGGTGGGGTCACTCGGCACTGGCCTTTCAAAACTTGATCCTAAGTTTGGTGTTGTGCTTCTAAGCCACCTCCTGTGCTTGCTGATGGGTACAGTTAGCTGAAGAAACGCACTTAGCAGGCAAACCCTGACCATTGCTTTTTCCCTTCTTTTCAACAGGGTGAGCGTGGACCTCCTGGTGTGAATGGGACACAGGGTTTCCAGGGATGCCCTGGGCACAGAGGAACCAAGGTATGTGTAGAAGCAGCTTTCCTGGAGCAGACCCAGAGTCCAGTTGGTGAGAGTCCACCAAGGGCAACTCCTGCTGCTTTAGGATGTCACACAAGAGCTGCTGCATCCACCTGAGTGGTGGTGTTCTCTGGCCAAACACTGAGGCTTCCAGCTGGTGTCACGGCTTCAGTATTGCTATTGAAGAACAAAAAGGCAGTCTCATGACCAAGGCTCAACCTGCAAACAAGGCTGATCTATTTTGTGCGGGCTCTAGAGGAAAGACATGAGAAGAGATGGGTTTGTTCTGAGCACCAAGAAATGTGTGTCTTGGCCCAGGGTGGGATGGTGTGTGGGTGGAAATCTGTTAAGGAGGAGGGAGAAAAGAGCCATGGCTGCTGCTTTAAAGAGAATCCTTGAGCAAATGGTTCAGGACAGCAGTCATGGGCCAGAAAAGGTAGTGAGATCTGTAATATTTACGGTAAATATTCAGCAATGTTAAGGAGATGTTTCCTACTGTTTTTGCTGACCACAGGATCCTCTGGCAGGCTGCAGAGGAGTGCATGAACCAAGCCCATTGCAGCTGAGATATTGGCTTTCTTCAAAAAGCTGCTCAGCCTTGGACAAAGGCAACCAAGACTGGATCTGGATTTGTATAAAAATAGGGGCAGGGAGAAAGGGAAGTCAGTGGAGCAGGAATTGTGGCTAAGGAGTAAGCTGGTTTATTGGATCAGCTGGCTGAACCCCATGATGCATGCATTTTATCTTGGCATGAGTGTTGAGGAGGCACCTGAGGAAGACATGAGAGACACAAGGGACAGCCGAACCCTGGTGCAGCAGGCCCTGCTCTCGTGGC
This sequence comes from Loriculus beryllinus, assembly GCA_039877255.1. Taxonomy (NCBI): domain Eukaryota; kingdom Metazoa; phylum Chordata; class Aves; order Psittaciformes; family Psittacidae; genus Loriculus; species Loriculus beryllinus. The sequence goes on from JBCJKH010016607.1 coordinate 30,263, forward strand.
GTGATCCTGGCTCTGGGTCTGCCTCCAGGCCTGGTCCCCCTGCCCCACTGCCTCCCACAGCAGTGCGCTGGGCAAAAGTGGAGTAATTCCCTTTTCTGGTCTCTTCAGGGTTCTCGGGGATTCCCAGGAGAGAAGGTATGGAGCTATCTCCTCACGCCACAGCAGTGAGTGTGAGCATATGGACGGTGTCCTCCTCCCTGTGCCCCTTTCCCATAGCGAGCATTTCCCTTTGCCTTGTCTTCCACAGGGTGAACTGGGAGAAATGGGTCTGGATGGCATTGATGGAGAAGAGGTTAGTGCTTTCAGCTGGTTTTCTATTCATAATGAGATATTCTGGTGAAGCATCTGAGGGATGCTTTGAAAGCAGCAAATATCCTGAGGTGTTTTTCTTTCCTAGGGAGACAAGGGTCTGCCTGGCTCCTCCGGGGAGAAGGGATACTCCGGAAGGAGGGTAGGCTCTTACACGTTTACAACGGGGATAATGGTGGTGAACAAGAGGGTTTGGGCCGGGGGACGGCAAGCCCCCGTGCTCTCGTCGGGGCAGAGGTACGTGGCCCCAGCGGTGCTGAAGGCGGGCAATGCCGGCTGTTCGCTGACTCTGTCTCCTCCCGCAGGGTGACAAGGGAGTTAAAGGCGAGCGAGGAGAGCGCGGAGACCGTGGGCTCCGTGGAGATCCGGTAAATGAACACTGCTGAGGTAAAATTTCCCTATGAAGGTGGTTGCACTCAGGATTCCACATCACTTGTGCTTTACATTCAATT
>JBCJKH010016615.1:6847-41270 GCA_039877255.1 Loriculus beryllinus
ATCCTGTAGATGGGCTCTTTCTTTTCTCATTTGATCTGTAAAGATCTGGTGTGTGCCCAGAGCATCAGAAAGAGTAATGGTGTAATTGTCTACCAAATACAATAATAGTCTACCAAAAAGAAAAAAGCCCACAACTATTTGTTCTGTTGCAGTTGTTACCAAGGTGTTTTATATGCTGAAACACTGAACTTCAGGCTGTGTTATAGGGCCCTAGACAAAGAGCTTTTCCACACTCATTTACATTTCTATTTCTTCAGAGCTTCCAGGTCCTCCATCCAACCTGGTGATTTCCAACATCAGCCCTCGCTCTGCCACGCTTCAGTTTCGCCCAGGCTATGATGGCAAAACCACCATCTCCAAGTGGATAGTTGAAGGCCAGGTATGTCCCTGACAAAATCTCTTAATTAAGTTTCAGAGGAGTTAAAAAGGGTCTAATTAGTGAATTGCTGTTTGATTACAGGTTTTGTTTAACTTTGGATCAAAGCTCTTCAGTAAATGGCCTGGTGGTAGCTGTCCAGGGGGTCCTGGAAAGGTTTGAATGTGGGGGAGCTTGAGAGGCTTAGCTGATAAATGTCTGTGTGGTAGCCGGTGACAAAAGGGACATATGAATGCTGTAACCTCTGTTCAAAAGAACAAAAGAAAAATATTTGGTATTTATATATATATATGTGTGTGTGTGTGAGAACGCTTATCCTTTAAATAATGCATATGGATTTTTGTAAAGTAGCTTTTAAGTTCAGAATAACATCAGATGCATCATAAGCAATGCCTACATCAGAACTTCAGTCCATCCATGTATTTAAAAAAGGACTTGAAACCTGTGTTTAGGTTCTGTTGGGTGTATTTTCAAACCAGATGCAAACCTGGAATTACTATCTCAGACAGGCAGAGGTATAGGAAGAATTGCACTGAACAGTAAGGATACCATTATTCATGAGTCTGAGTGTATTTTTCTATCTTGTAATGAAATATACTGAGGTTTTCTGTCCAGGCTTCTATATATGAACAGGGTAAATTCTCTTCTTCATCAGCTTTTAACAGTATCGCTCTTTCTGCTGTCATTATGCCTTGGAGGAGTTACATATTCCTCATTTGTTCTCCTGACAGATGAGCTTTGCTTCTTCATTGCCACCCACAGATCTTTATAAATAATATAATCTGTTTTTAAGACCAAATGTTGGACTTCTTAAATCATCGTCATCACTTCAACATGTTGATACAATCTTTACTTGGTAATGAGATTGTTGTGAACAAGTTGGTACATTCTGTACCATTTACATACACAATGCATATAACATAATCAAACACTGAAATCCTATAATATGGTGGCTTGGCACATTCTGAGAAGCATTTTTGTGGTGAATAAATTTTTGTTGCTAGGAATTTGTTAATTCTATGATTTTCAGAGCACCACTGAAGTGAAATGAATGCTTTAAAACTGCAATAATAACTGTCATTAAGTTCATCTGCATGCTTGAAGCATCCCAGGTACAAATAGGGGTTGAATGATATTTGTTGTGCAGGGAGGAAAGAGCGATCTTGTTCACAAACACTCATCATCATCTCATGTGTTGCTAAAAGTCAAGGGCTTAGTGGTTCTGATAGATGCTGGATCCAGGAGTCTTTGCTCCATTTGAGGAAGGAGCACAGCAAAATCTTTGTGGAGCCTGGTCAGTTCTTTTTACCAACTACCCTGCAAGTTTCTCTGCACTGTACCTCGTTAGCTTTGGCGTAACAAGAAATGCTGTTCCAAGTGGATTTAATTAAACAAGCAAAAGACTAATCTTGCTCTCATGATTAACAAAAATCTTTTCAGATATGCAGGTAAATTGGTGGCTCCTTATGGATAGAGCAAATCTTGTTCCCAGCATGACAGCTGAATATAATCCTTTGTTCACAGCCCCTTTCTGCCAGCACTCAAACTCTCTCTCTCTTAAAGTGGCATTTCACAGCATCCTTATCCAGTCTAAACCGGAGCTCTGGTTGTTCTGCTCCCATTCTCTCTCCTCATCCTCATCCCTCTTGTAATGACTTTCTTACTCTTGCCTTCTGCACACACCACTTCTGGTGTGATCATACCCATAGCTGCTACAAGACTTGATCCAGCCAAGAACAAATGAGTTTCAGACAGCTCAACTCTGCACTGGCTATGTGTGATCAGAAGAGCACCATTACAGGGGAGGGGATGAGAACATGATAGTGGGAGCAGAGATGAGGGCAAAAATGACATTGATCTAAGCTGCCTTGAACCTGCCTTCTGGACTTCACAGGTTTCCCTGCCTGCCTTTCAGAGACACTCAAGCTTTCACAAAACAGCTGCAAGTCACACCCCAGTGTTCACTTTTGCCTTTCATGTAGTTTGTTGTAAGCACTTGAATATCTGTACTGGGATGCAGTCTATTGTTACAACACCTTTATTTTATCATAGACAACCATAACTGTTCCTTAGGAGCACATTAGATAGGAGGGCAGTAGTTATACCCAAGCCACCACAATGTTTTCTATGAATATTGAACATGAGAATATAGGGAGGATGTTTTTTCCTTCTGGGTCTTTTATTCACTGGCCCATGTACAGCTTTTAATAGTAGCGTTGTGTTTCATGCTTTAGCATTAAATTAAAAGCCACTTAAGGTGTGGTTTTGCATACTATGATTTTAAAACAAGTGTTAGGAACAAAATTAACTATTAAAACACTAATCTATATGTTCTACTTTGCAATCAATCAGTCAAATTAGAGAGTAAATAATCTGACCAAGCAGGTACAGGCACTACATCTCCATCCATTCACAAATGTTTTGACCATTAGCCTTTCTGAAAGCTTACAACAAGGTGCACAGTAGCTGAAAACAGCTAATAGATTGCAAAAAAGTATGTTGCAGTTTACTAAGTCCTTGTGCAGCACGATCTCTCCTGGAAAGAGGAGAGGTAGATTGATCGCACACACAGGTCTGTTCCCTCTGCACTGTACTTCTGCTGTCGGTGGGTTCAATATAAAGCATGACCAACAAATACATTTATCTGGGATCTGACTGTGTGGCCAGGTGATAGCTTTCCATTGGACATTCCTTATATACTGTGTTTTCTCTTCCGTATCTACTGGGAATACACTCTTTACTCTGAATATCCAAGTCCTTACAGACAAATTTCAGCTATTTTATATTCACACACACAAACAGCCTGCCACCGCTGTGTTTTTCTTTATTCCTTTATGTGGCATGAAGCTTCTTTGATAAGGGCAGGTGTAGAAAATGTTTCAAGTATTCCATTTTGGCCAAGTGCCATTTCTGAAGTCTTATACTTCATGAACAATTTGTATGAAAAACACAGCTAGGAATTGCAGATGACGTGAAATTTTGTACATCTGGCCTTGGCTTCTGCTTTTTGTGCTGGGGTGGAAATTCACCAGGGCCACTGTGGAACTAATTCTCAATTATGTCAGTGAGCATGAGGGGAGAATCAGGTGTTTAAGATTTTAGTGCTGGTAGATACCTAAGTATCAAGCTTAAAAAAAATCCTGTGTCTTTGTTTCCACTGAAGCTGCATTTTGTACTTCTGAAGGGATTTCTTAAATATTAGGCTGGTTTTTTTCCATCTTTCAATCTAGACTCAGACGAGTGAAGGAAACTGGATTTTAAGAGGGCTAAAAAAAAAATGTACCAATGCTATTTAAAGAAGATTTCTAACATTATATTTCCATTACATACAGTATGATTTAAAGAGAAGAGGGTGTAATGTAATATAGAGATTCTGCTGAGACTTGTTCAGAGGGACCAGCAGCAACTGTCTTGTGGCATTGACACTCACGGGTAATGTGTTGATCCCCAAAGAATTCCAGTAAATCCTTCCAATCATCTTGTACTCTCAGATGCAGTTAGACTATATATTGCTGATATTTTTTCTGGCAATTTTCAGCCAAGCATGACTATGATTCCCTGCTGCTGTTCATGTGGTTTCATGTTTGTACTCTCTGTCTGTTGCAATCCAGTTTCAGGTTATTCTTTGCACACTGGATTTTTCCGGGGGTTTTGTCAGGAGAAGTGCATAAATGACATCATCATGAGTGCCCCTTGGTGGGTGCTCAGTCCACAGCTTGAGCCTTTCCAATGGGTGATTAGAAAAGCTGGGCTAACTTCTGAGTTTGGTGTGCGTTTTGGGTGATTAATGCTACTGTGCAGACAGCAGATGACCTGTGAAATGGCTGAAGGCTGCTTAAGAAGAGGTACTGCAAGTCATAAAGCCATGAGTATATTCACTAATATGGAGTGGTTTTGCTTAAAGCCTTTCTGCTGGTTTTAGAGAGGTTTTGTATGAATATCCTGGTGAGCAGAAGCAGAGTTTCAGCATAGTAAAACCTTTAAAGTATTATCACTGTATTTACTTGTAAAGCTGTGAGTTGGAAAAGACATTGTAACTTTAACCATGAATTGATTTGGTTTTGTGGGTCAAATCAGTGACCCAGACAGGCTTCATCCATTGTCCAAGGTGATGTCTCTTGGTGTGTCTTATTTTACTTTGGTGCTGGTAAATAAAGCGTCTGAAACTCTTGACAATTTTATGCCTTCACCAATCTTTAAATCAAAAATGGCTGAATCGATTTAAGGATTTTGTAAGTTAAAAAATTGCACCCAGGCTGACACCCTGTGAACCAGATTCCTCCCAGAGTGGTTTCAGACTGTGAGTTATGGACCTCTAATATGAAAACTGTGACATATCTTGAACTATAGTAGAATATAGGGTACCTCTATAATGTACAGAAACACTGTGTTTTCCTTTCCTGCAGTTAGTACTTCATAACTGGTCAAAATTTTGGAAGCATTACAGTCTTCTACAAAATAGCACAGCAAATGAGTTTTTCATTCCAAATTTTAATTATTTTGGGTTTCTTTTAAGTCATATGGCTGCAGTTTTGCTCATCTAGTGCATTCCATCAGAAAATGTTGAGTCACTTTATAAAATGTGTACTGTTTTCCTTTTTGGAGAAGCTAATGCATGGTGAAGGGTTCTGCCATCACTCCCAGGGTTGTTTTATACTGCCTCATTTCCGTAATAGTAAATGAATATACGCTTTTGTTGAGTGTAATGCCCTGAGAGATGGGAATGGATATGTGCTAACTTGTGATGGCTGATCATAGAATTATAGAATATTTAGGTTGGAAAGGACCTTAAGATCATCCAGTTCCAACCCCCCTGCCATGGGCAGGGACACCTCACACTAGACCATGTCACCCAAGGCTCTGTCCAACCTGTTTTTGAACACTGCCAGGGATGGAGCATTCACAGCCTTCCTTGGGCAACCCATTCCAGTGCCTGAACATCCTCACAGTAAAGAACTTCTTCCTTATATCCTATCTAAACTTCCACTGTTTAAGTTTATGAAGAGTTACATGAAGTGTCACAGTGGACATAGGTGTTTTCATTGTGGCAGTCCTGGTGCCTCCTAAGGATTGTGGCCCTATTGTACAGAGAACTGTGGAGATGCAGAGTACATTTCTTAAGGACTTTTAATGCCAAGAGTAACAGAAGAGCAGTTGGTGTTCTCATCTGCCTCCAAAACCAACGCACACATGTGCATCTCTCAACAAACATAATCCTCTTCTGAAGTCTGCATATAGTGTTATCCAAAAAACAGTTCCAAGAAAGAAGCCTCTGACTTTATTCTATGCAGCTCACAGTGGACTCTCTTGCCCCTCAAAGGACTCTTTTATCTTTACCACTGCCCATAGTTCTTTTTGCCCCATGGGAATCCCTTTGTACTCGGATTCTTGAAACTGATATGTTTCCTCTGATCTGACATCAGAGTGTTTCAGCAGAAATAATTTCCTTTTGATTGAAGAGCCTGAAATTGGAATCTACTGTAGATCTTGTGGAAGTTAAAAATATAGAAGTCCATCACTGAAGGTTCTTTTCTAAAACTCATTTCTCAGATAATTGCTATAAATTAAACTGATTTTGAGTAACATTGACCTAGAATTGCTTGGCTGTACAAGGCAGAGGTCATGCAGAAGTTCCCAGGCTGTTCACCAAGCTGCCCTACATTCACCCTTTAATCCTTCCCACACAATCAGCACTCTCTTAAAACATACTGCTGATTTCAATATGAGATCTAACCCACTGAGTTAGTTTCCCAAATGCTGGCATCAGATCCTTGGAATATTATAAGGTATTATTCTAACTAAAGCAAGTTCCCAGTATATTTTTCTTAAGGTCTTTTGCTGAGTCACAGAGCTATACATGTGGATTATTGTTTTGCTGCCTCTCCATCACTATGATTTGGCAGAAAATGAGTCTGAAAGCGGTTAACAGGGACTGTCAGTACTGATGCTTTGCCCCAGGGTCTCCCACCTCTCAGTACAGGTAGTGGCTACCAGAGCTTGGGAACAGCCAATATGATGGGCTTGGTTGGCACCTGCCATTTCCTCAATAGGCTGGACCCATCATTCCTACCAGGAAGAGCATTCACAACCAGAAAGCTCTCTCCTGGAATAGCTTTTGAGGGGTTTGCCATAGTCCTGGGCACATGGAAGCTTTTGCTGCTTCTCAGTCAGTAAAAAACCTTAATCTTTCCACCTTTGCAGCCAGCTGGTAAATGTCTAGCTGCAAAACGGGGGGGGTGGGGGGAGCAGTTTGGACACCTCTCAAGCTTGAGTCGATGTCAATTGTTCACAGCCCTGTGGGCCTCTGGATCTAAACCATGTGGTTCTTAATGGGTATTAATGACCTGCCTGCTGCTGCATTACAATTGAAACCTGTGGTCTTTTTTTTTTTTCATTTCTTTTTTGATTTTTTGCTATGCAAGAAATACTTTAATAAGCTCTTACTGTTCTTAGAATACAAAAGGACAGCTACCTCACTAGTGGAGATTATTTGCTGCCTCCAAAGCACTGCAGATTATTACTATAGAATTAACTGCAGCACTTCAAGGTGATGTTGTTAAGAGCAAGGAGTTTTGCAAAAATAAGCATTTACTATAGACATTTTAAGGTATTAATCAAAAACTCCATAAATAAAAAGTGTTTTCTGTTTCCCTCACTGAGATTAACCCTCACTTCCTTTCTTTGTTCAGATAGGGTGTTTTGAAAAATGCTCTTTATCTCTGTTGTCTCTGCTCTAATGCTCTGTTCTCTGGGCTCTGTTTAGGGTTGTTCTGTTTCACTGTGCAGACCTGTCTCAAATCTACTAAAACTTACGGAGCTCAGTTGGGACTGGGAATTTTGAAAGGCTCATAATCTTCACTGACATCTATTCTGTATGTTGTTTGGTGCATGGGAATGTCCTTTGTAACCAAGAAGACTGAAAGGCCCATCCAGACCTGTGCAACCACATCCCTTCATGAAAGCAGTCTTTTGCTAGAAGATCACAGAGGCTTCTTTTCACAGTGCAATGCAGAACTTATTTCTTTGACCTAATTTTCCTTGTGTCATTTCTTCATGCACAAACATAAATATGTAGCACATCAAGTCCTGGGTGAGCAAAGAACTAAAACATCTATAAATAAATCAGGCTGCTTCTCCTGAAGGAGGAAAAAAAAAAAAAGAGTGAATGAAACCCAGTTTTTGATTCTAAGTACTTGGGCTATGTTGGCTATTGAGTGCTTTGACAGTGTCTATGGCTGTAACCAGTATTCAGAACTCGTAAGGGATCTGTTTAAAAAAGATTAAAGGAAATAGCTCTTTACAGAGTGGGTTGTGAGCTTCTGGATTTTTTGCCACAGCAGTCTGTGGGAGCAGATAGTGTCTCTAGGTTGAAAAAAGATTAAGCATCTTCATGGATAATAATAAATCTGTAAATAGATGCTAAAGGGAATAGCTGTCTGTGTACCCTCTGATATCCCTCAGTCCATGACTGTGGATACTGAGTAGGGAGAAGGAATTGCACTACAGGTACTGTCCTTGTACTATAGTTGAAACACCAGAGCAAATGTACATAGTGCTAGGGAATTCTCTTGGTGAGTGTTTTTGAGGATCCGCTATGTTTCGGCACTTGCAAATCTCCAAAGCCCAGCCTCTACCACATCTCTTCTGTTTCCTCCACACTCCTTTGTGCTCCACAACCCTGCCTACTGATGCTGCCATAGTCCAGGGTCCCGAGTCAGACTCTGGTCTTCATATCATGCCTTATTGACTTCCTTTTAAGTCATAATTCAGCTTCATTTTATCTCTAGAAAGCTGTATGGAAAGTAATACTCTCAATTCTCATCACCATTTTGTCCTTTCTAACACTGCCATAGCTGAGGGACTATGTTGGGTAACATGTTGTGATTAATTAATACAAAGGATTGCACATGGAAAAATCTTGTCTAAGTGCAGACCAGCAGATAAGGATAAAACACTTTTGTTCTTTGACTTTGTTCTTCTTTCCCAATCTTCATTTCTGTGACATTTTGCCTCCATTGAGACTTGGTTAGTATGCATCAGTTCCTGCGAGTTATTAGCAAGGCTATTTTTCATTTCCTTGTGTCACTACTCAATACTTTTCTATTGTGCCAGTGAGATTGAACAGGGTATTAGTGCTCTCATGGTGTTTTTTGGAATAGATCTTACCAGAAGATCCCGGTGAAGTCCCAACAGCTACAAGGAAACCTGGCTGTAAATAGCTAGCGCTTTGTCATATAAAAATTACTATTAACTAGGTAATATGCCTTTAAAAGCATTTGTCCTTCCACTGCTTTGATGACACACCTTCTGAAAGAGGTTATATATATAATCATTTCTCTGTATTTATTCTGCTTTGTGTCCCTTCTGACCTTTCCGTGTACAGGTTGGTGTACTGGGTGATGAAGAAGAGTGGGTCAGCCTTCGTGAGGTTGAGAATGAACCAGATGCTCAGATGCTAGAGGTACCAAACCTTACTCCTTACACTCATTACAGGTAAGAACAGCAGGTAATTAGCTGCAGCATGAAAAAAAATTAGTAAATAGCAGCATGGAACAGCTTTCCTAATCAGAACATCTGGTTGTGGTTTATATTCTAAGCAAAAGGGAAAAGCTTTGCTGTTCTTGCAGTTTATACTTAAAATTACTCGCCTGATATTGTTAATTGCAATTTACATACAATACATTTCATAACTTTAAAAGGAAATTCAAGTGCACAGTGAAATGCTTTTATGGATAACTGATATCCCGTGGCTTTACTTATCTAAGGGGTTACACACCAGTGTAACATCAGTCAGGGACAAATCAATTGTGGTTAAACTGATGCAAACTTGTGATTACATATTTACATCAGTTTAAACATCATTTTATTGATTTAGCTTGATTTGATAACATCAGTTAGATGAAACCTTTGTTTATAAGAATTTACCAAGTTAAGCTAAATAGATATATGCAGTGCTTAATCTGATTCAAGTGAATTTACATTATGGGTGCACCCCAGTTAAACGAGATTGATTTCTAAATCAATTCAACTCAAGTGATGTGTTGCTTTAATATAGACAAGATTCGAGCATTTGAGTGACTTAATCCCAATGGAAAATGCTTTCAGGAAATAGTTTCATGAAATATCATGAAATAATGTGAAGGCTGGGGCTGCAAGGAGGTATAGTGGCAAGTGTTACATCAGCTTACTAGAAACTTGCCCATTTTGTGCTGGTTGTAGTGCCTTTTAGCTTGCCCATGTGATGCTGTGAGCTGGTACTAAGTACAACCAAGTAAAGCTCATGTGACTTAACAACTAATTCAGTGCTGGTACGCTAATTTCTTCGTTTTGTCAGCAGCATAGAATATTAAATTTCTCACAGACTCTCCACTGAAGTGGTATTAAACCTCATCCTCAAGAGCTAAACATTCTATTAAAAGCTCTTTGGAAGTGTTTGAATGTGAGCAGAGATTTCTGGTGCAGAGGTTTAGAAAAATGGTCTTCAGGTTGAGAAGATTTTCTTCTCATAAAGGTGGATCCTTAAAGCTGAAAAAGCAGAGGTGAATAGTTAAGTGCAGTCGTACCAGAATTCAGCAGTCAGTGTCCATGCAAAATAAGCCAGACTTGCACATCTAGGAGGCATTGGAGAAATGTTTTTGAGATAAAAAATAATGAAGAAGTATATGAGACATTCAGGGTGGTTGGGTTTTTATATTGTTAAACTTCTTGGTTTATTTTACTGCTACATGTCGTTTCTATCCTATATCCATTGAATTCTGGAGTGATCCCAGTTACGCTGGGAGCTTCCACACTTCCAGTTCTCTGATTCTTTTCATCATTAATCAGCTACTTGAATTTGCCTGGGGTTTTTTTCCCTCATACATGCACAGCTATGAGCTGGTTTTGTTTTCTTTCAGTTAGAGGTATTTTATATGATATTTTGAAACCTAGAAAGTTGTTGCCAAATGGATTTGTTGTCTTCCGGTCAACTTCAGTCATTGCCCACTGAGGAAATGTATCATGAGCACTAATTCTCAGACCACGTCTTTATCCACCAGCTTCTTTTCTATGTATCGTGCCGGTGTTTGAACTATAAAAAACAGTATTTTTTAATGTGTTTCCTTTAATGCATTTTCTAGGGAGATCAGAGCAGATAAATAAACACTGTGATGTTGACTAACTCACCCTTTTCCTAAGCTCAGTCATTAGGTCTCAAACTGCTGTGTTCAGTATGAACAGGTTAAATATGTATGTGCAAGTGCTGGATAGCTGTCATTGCTTATGATGGGTGGGAATATCTGAAATGTACAGCACATCTTAATTGTTTTGTGCTTCCTAACAAAAATATTTCCCTAAATCTTTTGTGACCCAGTAGGAATTTCTGTTGCAGAAAAGATCATTTCAAGCTGACAGGGTATTTTTTTAAAGGCACATACCCATATTAACTAATTTAATCTTTCTTGTGCAGGAAGGCTGAAAATGCAGCACAGGGATAAATCAGCTTCTTTCAAGCAGTAATTGAGGGGAAATGTTATCACTAGTATATTTTTTATATTGGCAGGGAATGAGAATATCTGAAGTTTGATATTTTAATACCTTTCTGAATGTATTGTACAAGCATTGCAAGAGAAAATCACTTACCGCTAGCATAAGCTCATCAGGCTTGATATAATTAACATAAATTTCTCACACAAATACTGACGTTTCTAATAGACCTTCAGCTAATCTCGTTTTCATTTTTTTTAATACCTGAGAGGATCTGAAAGCAGTTACCATGAAGCATTCAGCAGTGAATACAAAGGGGACCAGCACACAACGACCTTTGTAGAATATTTAGAAGGACCTAATTTGTACTTTTCCATCTTTTCTGATTCTGGATAGAGAGGTACCATTCACTGAGCTGTTACAACATGCACTGCATCTTTCCTTCGCTCCAGGTTCCGAATGAGACAGGTGAATGTGGTGGGCCCCAGCCCACTGAGCCAACCCTCCCGTGTCATCCAAACACTGCAGGCCCCACCAGACGTGGCCCCTGGGAGCGTCACCGCGCGCACAGCCAGCGAGACCAGCCTCCGGCTGCGATGGGTGGTGAGCTGGGCAGGGGAACAGGGGCAGAGGGGAGCCAGGAGCTGATGCTTGGGATGTGGCCGCTTCCCCAGGGATCAGGCCAGTGCTCCAGAATGCCTTTTCCTTGTGTTCAGCAGAGGGATTAATAGCAAAATTATTTCCTTTTCAGAATAGTCAGAAACCTGAGACTTACCTTAAGTGCTTTATTAATCACAGGAATTGCATACTGCCACTATTCTGCCACTTCATCAGGGGATACACTCTTCCAGTACCTAAAGGGTCCAACAAGAAAGCTGGAGAGGGATTTTTTTTACAAGGGCATGTAGTAACAGGACAAGGGGAAATGGTTTCAAACTGAAAGAGGGGAGATTTTGATTAGACATTTGGAAGCTCTTCACTAGGAGGGTGGTGAAGCACTGGCACAGGGTGCCCGGAGTAGCTGTGACTGTCCCATCCCTGGCAGTGTTCGTGTTTGGACCGGGCTTGGAGCAACCTGCTCTAGTGGAAGGTGTCCCTGCCCATGGCAGGGGGTTGGAACTGGATGGTCTTTAAGGTCTTTTCCAACTCAAACCGTTCTGAGTCTATGAATATATGCGTGTGTGTAAAACCTTGGTTTTTGAGAGTCTAGTAGCACAGTCTGGGTCAATGTGTGGGACAGGAATATAACACTTGAGCCAATTTGCAGTTTTCTGTACAAAACAGAAGGCACACACCAGCCATTGGCAATCATCCTGCAGATACTGAGCTAACAGTTCCAAGGCAGCACATTACAGTCCTGTAGGAACATTATATTTATGTAAAAAGGTGTGGAGTTATGTGATAAAATGTAGAAAGAAATGATTAATTGGGAAGTTGCAGTGATTGCTGATATTGTTATGCCCCTTTGACTGTCTCAGTTGCCTGCAGAGTTGCTGCACTGGGATTTACTTGGCAATTAACCTGCTCCAGAATGGTTTTTTCTTCTCCCCTGTTAGGCAGAATTTTCCACTGGGGTTACTGTAGTGTGAAGTTGATGAAGCACAGGTTTTCTTTTGCCCAAATGTTAGCTTTTCCATGCATAAACTCATCATGGCTGTAAGTCAAGAAAATCAGGCTTAAAAACAAGAGAGTTTTCCTCCTCTCAGAAAGGAATAATTGCAGTTTTTCAGAGGGGCATTCTACTTAAATTTGAACCTTGAAGACTTGAAGGTGTCACCTCGCTGTCCATAGAAAAGCTGTTGCAGTTCATTTGAGAAGACCCATATCACTCACTCATGGCTTTACCATGTGAGCAACATGCCCATATTGTTAAAACTTTGGCACTATCCAGACCTACATATCTCCCATCAAAATTCACTTAAGGCTGTTTTAAGACATTTCAAAACATTTTTAGGATTATATTTCCTTTCTGTGTTACCTAGAAGCCTGTTTTTCGTGAGTCAAACTGTGCAGGGTTCAGGAAGAGCAACAGCCACAGCTAAAAATGACCTCATACACCTTTTTCATCCATAATAATATCAGTATTTGAAAGTGCTTAATGTCTTCTTTTTTTCAAGACCCTCCAGTGAATCTGTGTACCCCTGGGAGCTGGGGATTCCTTCCTTCCTGTGGAATAAGGGTCACAATTCTAGCCCTGCTTACCTGCGGGATAGTCTTCTAAGCTGTGAAATGTTAATGTGTATCAAACCTTTCCAGTGACACAGAACTGAATCTCAGCCATCCCTGGCATCACATAGTTTAACAGGGGAAAAACTCTAAACTTCATGAAGTAGGCTAATTATTTCACATTTTAATCTCTGAAATTGCTTGGGGAGTTTAGAATACCAGAAGAAATCTCTGCTGATAAATGAGTAAGCAGAGAATCAGTAAAAACTCTACGATAAATGAATTTGTCACATGCTTCAGCAGTTTATCATTCATTTCCATAATTAATCACAAAGCTCTGTAATACATTGTATTCCTATCATCTCTGTTACTACACCCACTGCAAATGGCATATGTGTTTGGTAAAAGTAAGGAAAAAATTAAAAAGAGAATTTCAAGCACCAAGAATTTAGAGATCATGAAACATAAAGAAAAATAGAAAATCAACCTCAATCTTTTTGGCTTTCCTGTAGCCTTATATGTGTTCAGGCAGCCTTGGTATAAAGTTTGGAAAGCCCTGGCAGTGTGGTTTGTATGAAATATTGTCCTTTTCTTTGTCATTTGCCAGCCCCTCCCCGACACACAGTATAATGGCAATCCAGAGTCAGTGGGGTACAGGATAAAGTTCTGGCGTGTGGATGTGCAGTCTCCTGCACTGATGAAGGTTATTAATGACCGCTTGGAAAGAGAGTGCACAATTGAAGATCTGGAGGAGTGGACAGAATATGAACTGCAGATCCAGGCTTTCAATGCCATTGGGGCAGGACCATGGAGTGAAGTAGTGAGAGGGCGTACACGGGAATCTGGTAAGTCAAAGCACTGTAGCTGCTATGAAGGGCACGTCTGAACTTCAGTGTTTTCTGTCCTTTTGTTCTTGGTTGGTTGGTTGGTTTCAGGTGGGGTTTTTTGCTTGTTGATCCATTAAATCTAAAATGAAAGGAAAAAAAATCAATCTCTAGTTGCACTGAAGGCAAAAAGACATATAGACTTTTGAGGGTGTTATTTATTTCTTTTATTCCTACCCTGCTTTATTGCATAAACCTGCAGGTTATGTATGTATAGCAAACAAAACAACCTCTCCCCATTCCTGCCCTCATTTGGCAGCAGTACAGGCAACACAAAGAGAACCTTGTCTGGCTGAGCAGGTCTCTCACACTTCCTCTCCCTCCCCACTGCACTATTGTCCCTCATTCTCCACCTTTCCCTGTCTGCTTCCAGGCTCAGGAGGATTTTCTTGCAGTTGTGATTATCTGAAATTTAATTTCAAGCACCCAGTAGCTCTAAAATGGCACAAGTTCTTTTAGAGAGCTGAAATAAAATCATTATCTAGCTGAAATAAAATAATTATCTGAGCTTTTGATAGCACATTTTCAAAACTGCCTTCTCAGATCGTGTGTACAAGGCTATATAGACATAACCTGCATATAGACCTAGAGCACAAGTACTGTCTTGTCTTGCTGAATTATCCATACTAGCATAGAAACTTCAAATATCAGAAGCAAACTCTCAGTCTCAGAGAACAGTAAATTATTGTTAGCTTAGTAGCAACAGTAAAGACAAATCTTGAGAAGCTGCTCTCCAGCTGTTAACTTCCACAAAACCTATTTCCAAACATACCCTACATGCACCTGATAAATTAAAATTTATATTGCAAGGGAATAACAAAGTGGATGACATATACAGTTTAAAAGTGTAATCATAAAAACTTGTAGTGAGCTTTAGTTATGCCAGGTTCAACACTGATACTTGTTCTTATTATTTTTTCCCATATTTCTTCCTGAAATGTGTGTTGGAATTTAATCCTATGCATACCCTACAGTCATAGGCACATGTATATGCATGTCTGTGCACTCAGTACCACGCAGCCTTACTTGGTGGAAAGTGTGAACCCACTGTACACAGCAGGATTTGGTCTGCTGGTGCAGATAACCACCCTTTGAACTAGCTGAAGAGAAGGCTAAACAAAGTCACCCCCCTCCATTAAAGTGTTGCTTTTTGAGAAGTAATAATTGAAAAGCTATTGCCAGAGGTATGCTAAACAAGGCATGTGTGTGCTGGAGTTAGAGATAGCGTGACCCAGACAGAATAGTTTTGAAGTGTTCAGTATTATAATAAAAAGATACTGCATTCTTCACTTTCTCCTTTCCACTGTTCTTCAGACAATTCTTTTGAAATGTAGTAAACACTAAGATTAAGTCATTTCATAAAACCTTAGGTTTATAGTGCTCTTGCTCAGCATCTGAAGATCAGAGGTTACATGTGTATTTGGCATTTCCTCGAGCAGTATTAAAAGAAGGTTGACTTGAAACTGATAGGAGGAGGCACACAGAAACCAGGATCAAAATAACACAAAGCTCTGATCTAGACCATAAAGACTCATTTATTTTTTTCCATGTGTTTTCTTTGATACTAACATCTGATTTCTTGAATAGAGCAAGTCAGGGCTCAGACTTGGCTGTATCTTCTTAGATTTAGAATACAGAAGAAGCACTGGCATAGCAGCAAGCTGCATGGGAGAAGTTCAGGGAATCTGCAGTTAACCTGTATGGAGTCAAATGGGGTTAAAATGCAAATAAAAAGTATCTAAAGTCAGAGAGAAAGGTCAAAGCACTTTTAGGCCTGTCTTTTAAACTATAAGAACAATTCTCTGTATCACGTATGTTCTCAAAGTGCTTTAAAAGCACTTAAGTATATTTAAAACGCTTAAGTATTTCTTTCTCCATTTTATAGATAGAGTCTTAGGGAACTTGATTTCCCTGGTGCAGATTGTAAACATCCCTCACAGCTGGCCAGAGGTGCCTTGGCCAGGATTATTCATTGGCAGAACTCATGGTTCTGTATTTTACGCTGTCCAAAGAGCCTAAGAAGTTAGAGCCCAGGCACTAAATCAGCTCACTGCATCTAATGACAGTGCAGCCACTGGAGTCCAAACCCTTCATTGTAAATAAAGCTGTACTTGAGCACTTCTTTTTGTTCTGGGATATGTGGTCCTATCCCTAATAGCTGAGCACCCATGCTAACAGTGAAGGAGAAGCATGCCCTTACAGGTACTCCCTGGTTTCTGAAGCTCTTGCATATACAATATATTGAAACTAAAGAAGCTGTGAGAGAATGAACAATGCTGGAGGTTTTGGTAATTCAGGCTTGAAAAACAGTTGAGAAACCCTAAAATGAAAATCTAGGATAAGAGTTGCAAGCAGCTGAAGGTGGAGGGAGATGAATTAGGATTCTTAAACAGGACAGGTTTTATCAATCCAGAATGTTTTATAACACTAGAAATTAAATAGCTCGTTAAATATTACAGTATAAAATAACTGCAGAGGAACAAGCTCAGTTTCTGCTCAATAACTGACATCGTTAGTAGGTACAGCATAGAGAAAGCAAAAAACCACTAAGCTCTGCAATGTATTAGAATAACCTTCACAGGACTGCTTCCTTTCAGATAGAAACCCTTTTATTTTCAAACAATTCATCTCAAATGCACCTAACCAGTGCTGTAATTTTTTTGGGCTCCTAGTATTCAGCTATATAAATGTGTATACACTTGCCTTACAAAAAGCACCTACTATACAAGCATGGTCACATATCCATGGCAAGGGTCAATCTCTGGATTTTTCAGAGGCTGACCTTCATGGAGCAGTTACTGTGGTGTGATAAAGCATCGCTTGATAATTCGAATATGCTCCAGTGTCACTGTGGGGATTTGCCAGTTTATACAAGCAGCGAATTTGGCCTGCAGTAGCTAATTTTATAGGCAAAATGGTTGTGTACTGCAGCTCTGCTGCTTTTGCCATGAACCTTGCTCTAAATTTGCACTTCTTAATTGACATCAGATGTACAATATGCCACTTTAATTTTTACTGTCAAAAAACAGTGATGGATGTTGAGCTAAAACGAGCTGCAAAAGAGAGAACCATTGCAGCCCACTAGCTTTCTTAGAAAGCCAGAATGCAGACTGGCTTATTAAAAGCTGCTTTTGGCCCTGTTAGAGACATGAAACAGCAACATTTGCTATATATCAAATGTCAGATGTAGAAAGAGGATGCATGATCTTAGATGCAAGGAATAACCTTAAAAACTTGAGTTCTTATTGACATTCCAGTACAAAGCACCACTAGCTCTATAATTTCTTATGTTTGATCTTTTGAGGTACCTTGTGCAGCTGGCAGTTTGCTGGATTAGCTCATGATTTAGTTTTAGCATTTATGGTTCATTTTGTTCAAACTTTAGGATTTTTTTTCTTTTTGGACGCTCTTGCTTGGCTTCTGAACTGTTCTTGCAGGTTACTAATGAGAACTCTGCTTTGGAGCTCATAATAAAGTCTTCAGTGCAACAGTTAAGGATACCAGCATTACAGAAGGGAGCTTCCAGAGGAAAGAGGGCTCTTTAGGCCTCATTTAAGCCATAATTAGTCTTAGCAAACTATAATTTCTTTGTATCACTCTATCCTGAGAGAGTAGGGAGGTCGGAGAAATGAATGTTGCGATTCAGTTAGCTCTTAAAGGGTTGATCAAAGTCTGTTACTTGACAAAAGCCTAGCAACAATAAGATCCATAATATCACTTGCAGGTCCTGAATTCATACAGCCACATTAGAATAAAATCCTCAGCACTAATGCAAGAACTGTAGAACTAAAGCACACTCAACGAACACAAGTTCTTTCCGCCATTTAAGCATTGGGCTTAGATAATTTTCCAAAGAGAAGGGACAGTTAGCTGCTCTGTCTGGCACTGGGAATTAAGAGGAGCATGGGCTAATAAATCTTCAGATAGACCATGCTCTCCTTTGTTAGCTTTCAAGTGCCCCTGCCAGCAGTGTGGCTGTACACACACTTCAAAGTAAGCATGCACTCAGGGCACAGCCTCCACCTTCTGTGAATTGGGGAAATCTCAGGGCTGATGATCAAAGAGGAAATGAAATATTGGTAAAATAAACTTTTTCTCTCTTCAGAGGCTTCAAACCAGATAAAATAAAAATAAATGTGGCTGGAAAAGGGCTTCTTTCCTCTACACATCCTGCTTTCCTGCAACTCACCTCCACCCTTTCACCAGAAGTAGTGATTCATGTGGGAGTAGCTTTTGTGGAGATCTACAGATAAAGTTATGGCAGCTCTGCAAAGACATTCATGGCTCCTGGCGATCTGTTTTCCTTTAACATAATGATATCTTTGTGGGGGATAAATCTAGGGTAAGATTTTTTTTTTTAAATAAGAAAGGGCATTTCAGCACTGGAGTTAGGAAAAGATTGGATTTCAGTCTGCTGCAGGTATGTGCTGGTGCCCTGGTTCTCATGTCCCATGTAATTGGTAGCAGGGAAATTGTTTCAGAAATTACCACCTCTGTGGTTAACCTGGAGTGCACAGGGGTTGGGAGTGATACAGTCTGGTTTTCAATTGATGTTAATTCTTGTATCACACTTCTTTCATTCATGTTTCTAGGAGCTTCAGGAGCTTGCCTTCACAACAGCAGATCTGTTCTTTTATTCAGACAGCCGGGAAAGCATTACTTTTGGCAGTGATTCATGCTCTTTTTTGTGATATATTCAGGACCTAATCAAGCCTTACTGTCCATAAGTAATCATTTAACATCAGTTGGTGAATGTTCTCTTGAGGTCTGACAGGTGTATCATGCTTTAGAAAAGATTGCACCTTTTGGATGTTGGAAATGCCACAGGGAAAAAAAGATGCAAAAGGGCAGCATAAAATCTGAACTCTTAAAAATAGCCTCAAATTGTGCTTGTGTAACATGGCATGCTGTTAAGCTTGCCTACAAAAGCCTGCAGTTATGTGGTGGTTTTGCAGCGGTTAGAGTTTTAATGCCATGAGAAAATGAAAGTTTGCTCTTTGGAGTCAGAGAAAATTACAGTGCTCCTGTGCCATCAGTTCTAATGATGTTTCTCATTTCGTAAGAGCCAATTTTGCATCATAAATGAAACAGGCATATCTTTCATTTACTCCGTACCAGTCCCTGAAAATACACCTTGTGTTAATGTATCCGCCTATAAATGATATATTGCAAGGGTTGAGCACTATCACATAATTAAAAGGCTTTGAGGTTAAAGAACTTCTCACTGAATGGGGAGCGCAGTGCAGTGGTTGAGATTATTTCTAACTCTAGAAAAGATGCTATAATTCCTTTCAGATAATAAAGGAAGTTAGGGTGGTGTAAAACTTCTTGTTAGAACAGATACTACCATTAGGTAAACTCCCATTCATAAAGATTTCTAACTTTTGGCATAAGGAAATTAAATGTATGGGAAAGAAATACTAAGAGATAGACTTTTGTGGAATTCCAGCTATTTAAACTTGATTCTCATTAATGCAAATATAGAGAACTTGAAATTTATTAATATCTGTCTATCTGTACTGTCTATCTGTGGGAACTGATTAGGATTAAATGTTTATCTTTTTACAAGCATTGTGGTTTCTGAGATGAACTGTCAAGAACTGTGAGGCAGGCTGAAATATAGCAAAGGTGTAGATTCAATACAAGAGATGAAGGGATTATCTCGAACCTATTGCAGTCCTTTTGTATTTGAATACTCTTCTATGGGATCCTGGCACAATCCTGAGCAAAATGACCTGGTATATCTTACCAATTTCTGCTTTTTGATTACAGTTCCCTCTGCTCCTCCTGAGAATGTCTCTGCTGAAGCTGTGAGTTCAACCCAGATCCTTCTGACATGGACTGCAGTCCCTGAGCCTGAGCAGAACGGTCTCATCCTGGGTTACAAGGTATGCAATGGGAGTTTCATGCTTGTTTAATTTTTAATGCATTACTTAGATATGTTTTTCATTTGTTATTCATTATTCACCTGCTGGCTATTTATATTATTCATAAGTCAGCTGAGGAAGATGCAGGAAGTGTGCTGTTTGAAAGGGGTGATTGGTGATTGTAATCTCGTATTTTGTGACAAAGGAGGGTTTGGATGCTGGAGAGGGACTCTTCATCAGGGACTATAGCAACAGGAGAAGGGATAATAGAGTCAAACTTAAACAAGGGAAGTTCAGGTTATATATAAGGAAGAAGTTCTTTACTGTGAGGGTGGTGGGACACTGGCACACATCACCAAAAGATGTGGTAAATGCTCCATCCTTGCCAGTCTTCAAGGCCAGATTGGACAGAGCCTTGTGTGACATGGTCTAGTGTGAGGCATCCCTGTCTATGGCAGGAGTTGGAACTGAAAGAGCTTTAAGATCCTTTCCAACCCAAACCATTCTATGATTCTATGAATGTAAACTGTGTACCCCTCTTTTCAGTCCTCATGTAACAACCTTTTTCTTTCTGTTTTTTCGTATACATTTATTCTGCAGATACTTTTCAGAGCAAAAGATTTAGACTCTGAGCCAAAGAGCCAAGTAGTAAGAGGTAACCACACACAGTCTTTCCTCCTCTCTGGTTTGCGGAAGTATGTGCTCTATGAGATCCAGGTACTGGCTTTCACTCGCATCGGAGATGGAGTCCCCAGCTCTCCTGCAGTTATAGAAAGAACAAAGGATGACGGTAAGTTTAAACTAAGGCTGTTTGGAGATATATATATTATCTTTTTTTCAACTTTGAACCTAAAGGGCTGAGAATTTAGCAAAACCACAGAGACCCAGAGTCCCTCAATTCCTCTTGCCCTGCAGGTCAGGAGGAGAAAAAGACTTCTAAAATTGTTCTCCAGAGCTCGGTGTGGACAATTTGTACTGAAGACAATTTTTAAAGCCTAGTTATAAATTCCTGTTGAAGTTCAATCATGCTCAAAAAATCAAAGAAGTAGAGTGCTGCAATTGAAAGCAATAAACGAATTTGGGTCTGATTGGATTGAACGAGAGAGATGGAATTTGCAACTTCAGTAATCCATTCCCATTTGATTTCCAAAAAGAATAAGGCAGTTACCTTGGAAGATACCAGCTTCCTTTTGCAAGTGCCTCCAGCACTTCCCAGTCCCTTCCAAGTCCCAAGTGAGCCCCTTATGACAGTGCTATGTGAACACACCAGTGTGGAGGGAGCATATCTGCTGATGAAGTTCTACAGAAATTCAGTCCAACTGTTAAAGTATTCTTGGCTTTGCAGATTATAAAGTTACCTTTAGCTTCCTTACCTTTTCAGTATTAAGTGAAGGTTAATGTCAGTCTGAGAGGCTTCTGCTTGTTGTTCCCAATGAAAATGAACTAAAAGAAATGTATCTTTTTTCATGGAAATCTTGTCAGCATAGTAATGGAATAAACATCGGTTTCTACAAGCGACTTCATTAAGGTGATTTGGTTGGACTGAAAAACACCTTCAGACTTCCGGCTTAACAAGATATTCTCTGTGGAGTGCAGGGAAGGAGTAAGAGCACTTAGGGACAGGCATGGAGATGGCAATAGGGACAGCAGCTCCCTGACATTTTATTAGCCCTTTTCTCTTCATACTGCTTGTGTGGGGACATGGCTTTTCTTTGAAAGGAAACAAGGAGAAATTACCATGAGGAGAATTCAGCAGGGAGACAAAAAGCACTCACTGAAATGTACATATCAGACTACAATGAGAAATGGTTAAAACTGTTTGTTTAGGATAACCCCATTATAGCAGTTACCTCCTTAAGTGCACATTGGTAAATGATACAAATTGTACTTCCATCTCCATACTCCTGACAGAAATATGTTGTGTCTCCTCTGGGCTCAACTTAATTAAAAGTATCATCAGGGGTAATGCAGGTGGAATTTGTGCTGCAGGGGAAATTTTGCAGATGCTAATGCATGAATTAGCATCTCCTCACCTTGTGAACCTGGGATGGTCAGTGCAGCCACCAGCCGTCTGTATTAATGTGCATCTTGCCTGCCTCAGATTCTTCTGCTCAGACCTAAGTGCTTAAAATGCACATGTAGAATCGGAAGGCAGTTCAGAACTGGTACTGATGGCACAGAAAGGAGATATTACTCAATTCCAACAGGTATGAAGTGGATTAAGCTGACACATAACTCTCTGTAAAGGCAGCTTCGTGACTTGCTTTGTAGTATGCAGTCAGTTATAGGGACTCCTCACTACACTGCTGGGAGATAACACAAAGCTCCTTTGTCAGAGCATCCTGCTAAACACAGGTGTTGGAATTCACTGTAGGGTGCACTGTTTCTGCATTATGTTTGGTGTCCATGGGTGCTATAGGCATTTGGCCATGGACAGGATTCCTCAGAAGAAATGTGTGTTATGTATGTACATAGGCACTCCTAACTATCTACTTACTATTGGCAAGATACCAATAGTGTCTTGCTTCTGTGGAGCAGCAGACTCATAATTCCGACTTGCTAGCATGATCTCTGTCTTTCTTTCCAGCTCCTGGGCCACCTGTGAGGCTGGTGTTCCCTGAGGTGAGGCTGACATCCGTACGGATCGTTTGGCAGCCGCCAGAAGAGCCCAATGGAATTATTCTGGGTAAGGGGGAGCTGCAAACCCAGGGCTGGAAGGAGAGGGCTGGAAACCAGAGCGAGCTCTGGCTGTTGGGTTTTCCTTCCCCTGGCATGTCCGATTAGGAACCACACATAAGCAAATCTGTGGCTAAAGAAGAGAAAACATGTTGGTGTCAGCTGCGAGACATGGTATCCTGTGGTGAGAAGTCTGCCAAGCTCCATGGTGTTTGTTTTCCACAGCCAGAATCACATGTCACTGAATTGTTGTCTCTCTTCCCACCCACATCGGGATTTGTAACCTGTTTGGCTGCTGTTGGGCAAACTGCCTGCAGAGCTGCAGCAGGGGAGAGCTGGATTTCACCCTCCTTCTCTTCCTTTCCCAGGCATGCCCAATATTTGTTTCATGTATGCTTCCATTTTATTGCTTCCTTTGGATAATACTGCCTGACAGGTTGCAAGGAGTTAACTCATACTTGGCTTTTCATCAAGGGACATAGAGGCAGCAAGGCACGACAGGAATTTGGGAAAAACTTTCTTACCTTCCTGCTCTCCTAACTCCTGGGTTGCCTTTGCAATATGCATACCAGCTGCTACTTGTACTTAAAACGTGAAGGCTTTTACAATGTAAGAATTCATTCTTGCCTCTAAAATTAAAGTAGCTAGTAGTTACCAGGAACTATTGGGTCCTCTGCTGATGGTAAACATATTTAACAGTAGTTCTGGTTGGTGAGTAGAGTTGTCTCTCAATTCTGAAAACAGAAGCAAAAGCTTTTGGGTTTTGTTTAGTTCTCACTCTGCCAGGCCTTTCTGCTTCTAATTTCACTGCCATTGTTCAGGCTTGTGTGTTTTAGCAATATTCCCTAAAGCCTTCATTGTTGGTGGAGGGTGCCTGCTTCAAATGCTGCTGCCCTGGTGGCATCCCTAAAACCAATGAACCAGTCTTATATTGCATATAAGAGTCAAGAACTCAAAGTGTTTGTTCCGGTATATAGTTTCCCAGAGTGATCCTGATGCTTGCATATGCGAGGAAATCATCAAATGGGATTGAAAGGCAGATGCTGCAGGGGTTTTCTAGGTATGAGAAAAGAGTCCGTGTGAAGCTTGGCAGAGTTTAGCAGTCAGAGACGGATCCATGCAGGGTTTCTCTGCAGCTTGAGGAAGCTTGGCTTCCAGATTGTCTTGTGGGTTTGATTTGTTGCTTTATTTAAGAAACTGTGTGTCCTAGAACTTGTTCTCAGTAGAGATGGGGATTTGAATCACAGGATGTGGTTAAGGAGAAAAAAAAATCATTTGATAGAAATGATAAGAAAGTACAAAAGCGATTTTGCTCTCCCTACTGTGTTTCAATGTCTCATGTTGCTGCACTTTGTCAGCCTTATTTGCTGAAGTTGCAAGCTTGGTGGAGTAGGAACTCTGTTCTATTTTGTCTTTGCAGAGTGCTTTGTGCAATTCATCCCCTTCTCAGTTTATTCTTGCTCATTGCCACTACATTGGTGATAAGATCATACAAATGCAAGGTTGGGAGGGAAGGGGAAAGATGTCCCTTGAAAGATGTCCCCTGCATGCTTAGCATGTAGACAGATGTTTCTGATGTCTTGCAGAGTCCATTCCCAGTAATGTATCCCAGATACTTGATACTGTCCTGACTTGACTTTTTTTTACAGCACTGATGGTGTAACTATGGTTTATGACCCACTATTAATTCTTACCCTTTTTCTGCAGTACACTTCCAGGTCAGTCAGTCCCTGTTTTATAGGTACATTAAGCTTTTTCTTTGTAAGCATGGTAATTTGCAGGTACCTTTATTGAATTTCGTCCTACTGATTCCAGACCATCTCTCCTCATTATCAAGATCACTTTAAATTACACTCTTGTCCTTGAAAATGTGCACAAGCCACTCACAGTTTGGTTTCATTTTTGGAGTTTGCAAGTAGACTGCAATTCCGTCAGCCAGGTCATTAATGATATTGAGCAGGACCAAACTCAATCCATGAGGTCTCATGAGAGCTCACTTAACATCTTCCCAATTTGTTGGAAAATTATTGGTAATATTTTGACCAATTTTTTCAACTGTTCAAGTCAAAATATGTAGTATTTTTCCTATATCCTTTTTCTCTTGTTTGCTTTTGTTGGGGCTGTGTGCAACCATATTAAATCCTGACTTAATGTGGATCATATCTACTCTTCCCACCTGGCCAGTTACACTGGCAAAATGGAAAACAGACTATTTGATACTTATTATGTGCTCCAGACAAATACATTTTGGCTGTGCCTTTGTACTATATTATCTTCATGGACGCTTCTATGTTGACTTTTTTTCCCAGGATCCTTCTAGGTATTGAACTTTAGGTTGATTTGTCCATAATTCCTCTGGTTGGTATTTCCCTGTTTTAAAAGATAGGGTACTCTTTCCTGTCTATTATTCTGGGATGTCATCTGTCATTCACGAGTTCTTGAAGATAATCAGTAATTATTTGAAGATGGCTCCAGCTAGATATAAAAGCACCATGGGGCAAATTTCATCAGGCCTTTCTGTCTTGATTACATCTAACTTAGCTAAATACTTCTTAACCTGTTCTTTATTCCAGCCTACATCCTTACTTATATTGTTGTCAGGTTTAATTTGTGTCAAGTATATAATCAGCATCAACTTTTTGTGTGTGTGAAAATGAAACAATGGAGGTATCAACCTTCCATTCTTTTCTGGCTCTCCTTTCTTGTGTCATCTTTTCTTTCCAGTAGTTGACCTGTCCTCCTCCTGTCTCTCAGATTTCTAATGTATTTATAAAACCTTTCTCATTGTCTTTGATGCCCTTGAAGTTATAAGTCGCTTTGCACTTCAGCCATTCTGATTCTGTCCCTTCATGCTTGTGCTATGTATTTATACACTCCCTTAGACATGTGTCCTATTTCAACCTTTTGTCCAATTCAGTTTTGATTTTCATGTCATTAGTGAGCTCTCAATGCAAACATATTGTACCTTTTTTCTTTTTGTCTCTTAAAATTGTCAGCTAAACCGAATTCCTTTTTCCCTTAGAAATCTTTCCCAGGGGGACATTACCTGCCAGTTCCACCACTCCACCTCTTTGAAGTCGATCGTCTTTATTCAATAGTTCTCACTCTTACTTTTTTTGATAGTAGAATATTGAGGTTCATGGAAGAAGTAGCTGCCAATGGCAGAGAGAAAAGTCAAAATTGCTCATGCTGGCTACATCTGTGATCTTTCCTAAGAAGATGTGCTTCAAAAATAGACAAAAACCCATGTGTGGTATTCTAAATAAAAGTTGCAAGTTTTTCTTTCCTGTACACCTTTTAAATCACTTTACTGTAATGAACTTTGAAAACACTATTGTAACGCCCCCAGTCAAGTGCACTGAAGTAGACTTGTTGAAAAAAATAAGTTAACATAATTTTGTGCAGTGCCCTTTTATTCACCAGTGGGGTTGCAAAGAAAAAGCACTCGCTTTGCAAGAGCAACTTTTACTCAAAACCTTTGAACTAATGTTCCTGCTCTTTTAGCTTTGTCCTCTGAGCATACAAGCACCTTTGCAGCTAACATTTTTGTATTCTGTATCAAAACATGTTCTAGCATTTCAGAGAGAGATTAGCAGGATGAAAATGCTGGCAGGCACCAAGAGGGAAAACTACTTGTTTTGTTTGTTTAAATATTTCACTGTGGAAGACTGCTAGGTATTGTCATTAATCCTGTTGGGAATATTAGACTGAGGCTTCACTCCCTCTTCTCTGCACTCAGTTTGTATAGCACCCAACCTAGTTCTTTCAAATACTATTAAAGACAAAAGATGTGTTAATGTGATATGTTCACTTCTAGCTATGAGCTTCCCCTAAAAACAAGAGCTCAATTTGATTCCTTCCAGGCCCTGGTTAATATTCCTCCTGGTATCTTTGTATTTAGCGTTTACCTGAAGCTTATTGCAAAAGAGTGTAAGAACTCCACTGAGAATTAGAATGAAATTGAATGTAATCCATATTTGCAAATTCATATTTTGATCCTAGACTGCATTTGCACACCCGCTGGCCCTTAAACAGATAAGCAGTAAAATCAACACACTGGATTGCTGCTCCACTGGGCAGAGCATCACCTCCCAATATTATTTGGCTTTCCCGAAGTTCTGTGACAAATTAATAAGTGTTTGTATCTCTGCTTGCACCATGGCCTGCATGAATGGGTGCTGTCAGTTCTGAAGAGCTTTGTATGGTGATGAGCTTGAAAGCTTTTTTATATTCATGGTGTGTTGTCGTCTTCCTGCCTGTTTGCTTTGGGGAATCTACTGGTTGTGTTACAATGACCTAACATTTAACAGGCATTTCAGACTGCTGCTATTTATTGAGTTCAGAAAGCATAGCTCATGAAACTGCTTGCAGTTGTGCAAAAAATACTTAAGAAGATGCTAATGCAAAAAATAAGCCAAGTTTCAATGAATATATAAACTGAAGAGTTCAGGGTTTTTCGTTTTTTAATGCTGTTTTTGCCTGGTGAATGGCAGAACTCCCAATAACTGAATAGATTTGGGATCTAATTCTTGGGGGGAGAAAGGAAAATGAGCAAAACAATATGAATTCTTCTTATAGACCATCCAGATACTTCATGTTCTGTAAGATACTCTTTTCCCCAAAAAGATCTGATTGTCTTTCAAAGATTTTACTTTCATTCATAACCTTTGATTTTATTAATTTTTTTAAATCTAAAATACCTGTGACATCTTATTGTCATAATCTAGTAAGGGAAAGAAACTTCCTTATTCTTCTGTTGCAGCAATTGCAGTTATTGCCTCTCATAGCCCTTGAGCATACATTAATTCCTCTTTGAACAGTTTCCATTTACCTCTATTGATTTACCTTTTGATTTCACTTAATATTTCCTGTCTTCTCCCTTCCCTTGTTGCTGAAATTCATCAACATAATAATTTTATCTTTTTGATCTTACATTAGCCCTAATTATCATCCAAGCTGTAGTTTAAATACTGTGTCTTCTGTACCACTCATAGAAAAGTGATGCCTTTTATGCTAGTGTGTATCCTAGCTGTCCCAAATTGTCCAATAGGAGAAAGTGATGTAGGGGATCAGAATGAAGATAAAGAGTATCTCTCAGGTGGACTGCAGGCAGCAGTAAAAGCAAGCTGAGTTCAGTGCAGAGGTTGGATATGTACCTTTGAATCAGAGCAAGGAAAGTGTTGAGTTTCTGAAGGCATCTGTAAAGGTGATGGCTCTGGTTGTGTAAACTCTGCCTGAGATATCCAGGAAAAGAGATGTTTACCCAAACTGTCAGCCAACACGGCAGACACAGAAGAAGATAGTGAGGGCTGATAGGGTTCTTCACAGGGATGCATTGAAAGGGAGTTTGCAGAGCATGTCAGAGAGAGGCTGTGACAAGTGATTTCTTCTTTCTCATGGCTAAATGAGTTTTTACACTAGCCAAGGAGCCACTCTTCTGTAAGTTATTATAATGGCCTAGATATATATGTGTTGCTTTGTCTGATCTGAGCATGTTTGTAATTGGCTTTCCAGCGTGAGTACCACCAGTTAGCAATAGTTCTTTCTATTCCCTTTTTACATTTTAACCACACTTTGTATTTTAAGAGGTTTAGAAAAGTGAGGAAATTGCTCGACAAGGATGTGTCCCAGATATCAGACTTATCTTTTAATAACTAGATAAATCAATTTTTCTATTATTTTAATATTCTCTGTTTCCCTCCAGGTCTTATTCTTTCTGTCTTATGTCCCTTTATCAAACTTCTTTAGCCATCTTAGTTGCTTCTTCTTTCATCTTCCCTGCTGCTATAAAAATCTCCCCAGTGCTTTTCTTTGACTTTTTTGCCCCTTATAAAGATCCTACACTAGGGTTTCCACTCCTGCATTCTTCCCATCTGTATAAACAAAATAATCCTAGTATATCACTTCCTTCTGCCCTTTGCTATCTGTCTAAAATGATCAGAATATTATAGTATTAACGGTACAGAAAAACTTTGGTGAGATGTATTGGGTCAGTAATGGGAGAGGTAGTGTCATGAGTAAAAGAAGGTAGTTTGAAGGTGGGTAAAACAAATGCTTAAAGTGTAAGACCCCGAGACCTCACTAGGATCTAAGCACACTCAGGAACTGAAAAATTAGGCCACTTTTTAGCTAGTAGAACAGAATAAACTATTTCAGTTGGAAGGGACCTACAGTGATTATCCAGTCCATCAGCCTGACCACTTCAGGGTTGACTGAAAGTTAGTGTGTTGTTAAGGGCATTCTCCATATGCCTCTTAAACACTGACAGGCCTGGGGCATCGACCACCTCCCTGGGAAGCCTGTTCCAGTGTTTGTTCACCCTCTCAGTAGAGATATGCTTCTTAATGTTGAGTCTAAACCTCCCCTGGTGCAGCTTTTAACCATTCCTGCACATCCTATCGCTGGACAGCAGGGAGAGATCAGCATCTCCCTCTCTGCTTCCCCTCAGGAAGCTATGGAGAGTGATGAGGTCACCTCTCACCTTCTTTTATCTCCAAACTAGACCAGCCCAAAGTCCTTAACTGCTCCTCACAGGCCATTCTTTCCAGCCATTTAAGCAGTCTAATGCTCTCCACCCATCTGTGGAGATGTTGCTGGAGGAGTATGCCTGACAGAACAGCTGCAATGGGGTGTGTGAGTACCCAAGGCAGCACAAGGTGAGCCTGCCCAGATGCTGGGAGCCTTTCACTGCTGATGCCCCTTTTCAAATGTGGGTGCCCACAGCCTGTTAAGGCACTGCAGTGAATCAGCTCTGTACCCAAACCTATTTGTAAGTGCAGCTCATGAGAACTCAGGCTGAAGTTGCAGGTGCTTGGAAAAGCTAAGTCACTCTTTGAGTTGTTGGTGCCGTCAAATTTGTTCCTTGTGAGGCAGCTACGGCTGTTCCTCCACATTCCCTAGCAGCTGCCAAAGAAAAGAGGACAGGGAAACACTGGTGCATCGTCAGTGGCACTGTGAGAGTCAGCACACCAAAACTAATACCATCTGTACCCCAATTAAATTCTACAGTTTGTGACAGCATGCACCCCATGCAAGTATGGCATTCATTCAGGAGAGCACTGGAACGCTGTGCTTTGTCTGTGAGTAAGCATGTGGCAATTGTTGCATATTCACAGTGGGGAAATAAATGTCACTGATTTTGTGTAATAGCCACAGGTAAGATAAAAATCACATTTTTCATGCACTGACCTTCACAAATGAAGCACACCAGGTTTGGCTCTCCTTGTTCTTGTTACAGCCAAAACGTGATGTGTTCAAACTCTAGCTGGGATATTAATTCCAAGAGAAAGAGAAGGTCTCAGGTGCTGCAGACCCCTTTCTCATTCAGAAGATGAGCAGAGGGTTGGCAGAATCATGTCATGACTGTTTTGTTTTCAGATGGTTTGATTTGGATTTGTTGGCTGCCCTCTGCCCTGTGTAAATCCATGAAGCGTTTAATCATACAACTGTATTCAGCTTGGGCAATAAAAGCCCTGCACCAGTTCTGGTATTAATTGATTTTGGAAGTCAGCAGCTGGACTGAAAGTTACCATTGAGCTCCGGAAGTGAGAGCCTGATTCAATTGCTGGGTTTGCAGAATGGGTTTGAACATTTGGCAGTGTTCAATGTTAAACGCCCTCCCCCCTTTAGGGGACAGCTGTTGCTAGTGGTGCGTGAGAACTCTGGAAACCGTCCTTTGCACTGTGGATCATTAATAATACAGACTAAACTGTGAAGGCCTAATTATCAGGCAGGTTGGACTGGGGGTTATCACTTACAGGCGTCAACAAAATTGATTATTAAGTGCTGCCTGGTTGAAGCAGGACCTTAGAGTGTGCAGGCTTCTTCCCTGGGCTGCGGGCAAAGACGGCAATGTGGAATGACAGAAGAATGCTTTTGTTGGCAGTTCTGGCACTCGCTGTACAGATACAGGGGAGTGGGAGAGCTGAGAAAAAGACAAGTACTAAAAGCAGAAGCAAACCTTTACTTGAGCATTGTGGGGGCTGCATGGTTTGGGCAATCCAACTGCTCTGCAGCTGAAGAACTTTTAGTTTGAGCCTGTGAGAGGTGGAACAGCATGTAAGCATGTGTGCTTGCTCATGCACAGGTGTGCTTGGGTGGAAAGCTGAAACAGGGAGTGTTGTCTTGAAATGGCTTAACCAGGTGACATTAATTGCACAGACGCAGTTTGTTCTTTTGCCTTTACAAAATGTTACCAGTATGCTCAAAAAAGATTAAGCTGGTTTTGTATCTTGTTGGTATAAAGGATGGAAAGTGAAATCAGTTTCATAGCAGATAATATTCAGTAGACCTTTATATGCCACTATGTGATTCGCCTCTTAATATATGGTGCCAGACTGGGGGAGAGCTGCCATGGAACAGTTTTATAGCACTAAAGGAAGTAAGTTACTTGGGTATCAGATAAAAAAGTAATTATGATAAACTAATAGTTTTGGTGCTCTTTTGTCCCTGCTAGGAAAAAAATCCTAACCCTTTTTCTCTCTCCTGTTGCTGCTGTGATTTCAGGGTATCAGATCGCCTACCGTCTGGCCAGCAGCAGCCCGAACAAGTTCACAACGGTGGAGGTTGGCTCTACAGTCAGGCAGTTTACTGCTACAGATCTCACCCCTGAGTCAGCATACATCTTTCGGACATCTGCCAAGACTAGGCAGGGCTGGGGGGAGCCTCTGGAAGCAACAGTGATCACAACAGAAAAAAGAGGTAATGCTTGCAGCCACGGGTTGAAGTACTTTCTGTTGCATGCCTTGGAGCCTGTGATGCACTTAGGGGAATTTTAATAACAGGCTACAGCCTGTACACCACCTCCTTCTCACCCCGTAAACCTGCCCCAAACCATAGCAACATTGTGATTTGAGAAACCTGGTGAGCAAGACAGGCTTTTATGAGGCACAGTTCTTCTAACCTGCTGGCCTGTTGGAAATTGATTTTTCCGTCAGCTGCTATATTGGCCATACGCACCCTCCTTCTGCAGTCAGATCTTTTTTTCCACTCTCTCATTTTCTAGCAAGATTGAAATCTTAAGAAAGTAAATGATGGATGAATTATATTGATTAGGGAATGCAAAATGAGAGGTGATGTTGCAGGATTTCTCCACAGCTCCTCCATTGTATCAGTCCTGACCTGACATGTTAGTAATCACTCTGGCCTTTCTCTGCTACACATTCAAGCAGAGTCTTTGCATCTGGATTGCCCAGAATGTTTCTCCTTCTTGTATCAGCCATAAGATTGTTATTTTCATTCTGAATCTCTGATCAAATTCTGTTCTGTAGGGAACTTACTTGAAGAAAGCAGGAGTTGCATGTGTATAAATGAAGCCAGATGCTTAGATACCAAACATATCAAAATGTGAAAGACATAAAGTATTGCAGAATCTGCTCTGCATCATTATTGTTTTTAGTGCTTTGGCTCAAGGAACTGCTCCAGTCTCCAGTCTTAGAACAGATCTCTGGAGCTGCCAATTAGAAAAAAAATGTATTTTCTACCTCTGCATGAGCATTTCTTATTTTTTAAAATTCAGTGCTAAAAGAGAATATATTGGTAGAGAGCATGAGTGTGGGTTTTCCTCTGGTCTTGTACCATATGCCAGCATGACTCCCTTGTGCATCACTGGATTTTTTGCCACCCTGACCATTGCACTGTTGGATATTGATCTTTAAGAAAACTTCCTCAAAAATTAGAGCCATACAACTTCTGAGATTCATAAAAATCACAGTTCAGTGAGAAGCACACTTCAACAGGTAAATAGGGCGAACTTTCACTGACATCTTTCAACTATTGTTACCACTTTTGAATGTGCTTATGTGCCTGGTCATGGCTTTTGCCCAAGCCTTGCTCTATAATACAAACAATTATATTTAGTTTTAGTTCTTTAAGTGTACTTACTTAGCAAACCCTTGCATTAAGTCCTTTATACACCTTGCAAGTCACTTAGAACAAGAGTAAGGATTCCCCATGCTATTTGCCCACAATATCTTCCTTATTATTTTCCTGTAAGTCTTCTAAAAGAGAAGATACTGGCCTGGTGTTCAACCACCAGCAGCGAGGAGCTGTGGGGTGCAATTCAGTTGCTTCTGGCCTGCGTGGTTGGTGTTAAAATTCCCACTGGCACAGTTCTCCAGGTCATGTGCAGCCTCCCCAGTGCATAACAGCGCAGTTCTCAGAGAAAGAACCTCTAGGACTGTATTAGGGAACTTAAACTGCCTCTGCTAAAGATACTGTCCATCAAAGAGATTTATCAGCTCAAGGTTTCTCCCACTGTTGTCTTTGATTGCTGTCAAAGTTTAAAGTCCAGCATGTGGAAGTTTCAGAAATGATCCACCATGCCAGGAATGTGAGCACTCAAAGCTCAGAGCCTTTCCTTTTCAGTGAAGTGTGCTTAGGTTTCTCAGACCATGCACAAGCTGTTGCTGGATACACAGTAGCTCAAGGCAGAACTTCCAGCTCTGCTGTGGGAACAGTGATCCCTTGTTGCTATCAATGCTTTAGGGTTATCTTGAATAGACAAGTCATAGTATAAAATGAACCCTTTCTCTGTTTGATGGATGGCTCTGCTGTGTCTCTGTGCATGCTATGGAACCAAGTCCCAAGGCACTGAGAGTTAACTGAACTGATCCCATATGTAAAGTGTAGAGAGAAGGATGTGTAATCTCACATCAGCAAGAGTGATGAGGGGATGATACAGAAATTTATCCAGTGCAGCTATTCTGCCAACAACTAAACAAACAAACCAACCTGAAACTTGTATATATGGCAATAAATACTCTACAGTGAACACATATTTTATTTCCATTAATAAAAATGCATTTAATATCCTTATAGTCCTTGATGGCAGTCACAGAAATTCCCCTGAAAATTAGCAAGATCAGTCACTCATGTCATTAGAAATTCCTTGGATAATCTCAGTATAAATCTTTACATTTTGCAATGATACCTGTGATTTATAGATCGCAAGTTGCATTGTAGCTGTATTCTCCTGAGGTGCTTCTGTAGTGCTTTGAATCTACACAGTGGTGTGATGCCCTCCACAATAGTTAACACCAGTGATCAGGGCAGAACTGTCAGAAAATGTAAATGTAGTGAGAAATTAAAAGTAGTCCATTGAGTCATATGGCCTGGCCTTACATTCCTGCACAAAGAGCTCACCTTAGCACTTGCTTGTGGCTAAACTCCCAAAAATAAACTCCTTATACAAATGGATTTGTACAAACAGTCAGGAAGTATATCTTGCAACACGTGAGATTTTAAGATCTCCCATGAGGAGCAGAAGGAAACCCAATCATGGGAGACTGACTACAAGATCTGACCTGCCCAAAACTGCAAGCTGGTTAAAGCTTATCAGCAAAGAGTATTAAATCCCTGCACGACACTTGCTTCCCCTGATAGAATAACCCTGAATACCTGTCTCAGCCTGTCAGTGTAAGGCATTGACCTTTCGCATTGTACTCTGGCTCACAGGCTGCTGGCACTGAGGGCTTCCTCCAGCTAATAGCTTACAAGAGTTTGGGCACTGATGTCAGCAAGAGCATGCTGCAGAGAAATGCCAAAACATACAGGAAATGGTTTTAGGGGATGGCAGGGAAATGAAGTGCTCGCCATGCCGGCACTGTGAAGAATCAGGCAGGCAGAGGTGTGTTTATGGAAACAAGTGCTGATGAAGTTGAATTGAATTGCTTCTCAAAAGCAAGTCACTGTGGTGTCTCCAATCAATTCCTGCTTTATTACATGCCACACATTTTAATCAGAATCAATAATCTTCATGATAAACAATTAAACAATTATTCCTCACTCTATAGAGTTTCTCTATTGAAATCGATGGAGTGCGGAGACACAGTGACGGGAAAGGAGATCTATATAGGAACAGTTGGGGACTGGCATGCTTACACCTGCATTATCGTTCCCTGCCTCATCTAAAAGTTGTATTGGTAATTACTCTAAAGAGATCTCTTTTAGCATTGGCACTGGCTGGTTTGACTTTGCTGGTTCAAGGTTAG
>JBCJKH010016622.1:11290-23109 GCA_039877255.1 Loriculus beryllinus
CTGGAGAGGCAAGGATTTGATGGATAGATCATTCCATACCCTAGGAGATAAGGAACTGGATAGATGGTCACACTCAAAATCTTGATGTCAACAGCCTGATCAAATGGAGACCACTGACGAGTGATATTCTTCAGGGGTCAGTATGGGGACCAGTGCTGTTTAACATCTTTGCCAGCATCTTGGGCAGTGAAACTGAGTGTAGCCTCTGCAAGTTTGCAGATGACACCAAGCTGTGTCATGTGGCTGAAACACAGGAGGGAACCTGAAAGTTGATTCCTGTTCACGACGGAGAGACATATCAAAGTATGTTTTTGGCAAAGTGTATTTGGTAAAGTGGATGTTTATGATCATTGTGACTGTCAGAAAGAGGCAAGAAAACATAGATGTGCAGCTGCTCTTCATATTGGCCTTCATTTTGCTGCACTGGGGCAACTAGCCAATACTCATGGTGGGGACAACAGTGAGATGATGAGAAACTCCACAGCCTCATGAGTAAAGAGTTGGCATAAAGCCAGTTGTTTTTCTGAGGGTATAAAAGCAGGACCCTCTTATTGCCAAATCTGGAGCCTCACCTATGGATGAACACCCAACATAGGAACTTCCACTATTACCCGAGACTCCTGCCATGGGCTGCAATGGGGCTTCCCAGCTTGAAGTGTGGACCTGGATGATGATTTGTTATTCATCGGTGATGTGTTTCTACTTAATTTCTGTTCTCTCTATGGTAACAGTTTGATGCATTGGTATTTTTCCTCTGTGCTTATATATCTCTCTGATTTGCTTCATGATACTTTTTCATGATATAAAGACATATACACAATTCATATTAGTGTGCTCGTTTAATAACCTCTGCATGTTATGCAGCATGTGTGTGGTCATTTTGTTGCATACTCTGCCTGTCAGCAGAACATGCATCCAGTACTGGGGCCTCTAACATAAGGATATCAACCTGTTGGAGCAAGTCCCCAGGAAGCAACCAAGATGATCAGAGAGGGCTGTAGCACCTCTCCTATGAAGACAGGCTGAGAGAGTTGGGCTTGTTCAGACTGGAGAAGAGAAAACTCTGGAGGGACCTTAGAACAGCCTTCCAATACCTAAAAGAGGCCTCCTACAAGAGAGCTGGAGAGAGACTTTCTACAAAGGCAGGTAGTGATAGAACAAGGGATAATGGCTTTAAACTGAAAGAGGGTAGATTAAGATTACATATAAGAAATTCTTCACTATAAGGGTGATTAATCACTAGAACATATTGCCCAAAGAAGTTGCGGATGCCTCATCCTTGGTAGTGTTCAACACCAGGTTGGATAGGGCTTTGAGCAACCTGGTCTAGTGAAGGTGTCTCTGCCCACAATGGTGGCATTGGAGTTAGATGAGCTTTAAGGTCTTTTCCCACCCAAACTATTCCATGATCTCAGATAAACCAATATTCATTGATGTCTGCTTGCTGAAACGCAAGACCTCAACTGGCTCATTCACTGCTTTTAAATTAGAAATCTTATTCCATAAGCATAATTCCAGAAGATAGTTCTGGAATATTAATTCCGAGAACCCAATTTAGAAGCATTCTTCTTACCATAGACTATTTAGGGAGAATAATATGAACTGTTTCAAATGTCAAATTTATTTCTCATTCACCAATTTAGTGGCATTGAATTCGCATTACGAAAGAGAACTGAAAAATAGAACAGATCATTAATTATCCCGTAAACCTATTTAACTCTTAGACAAAGGTTTAAATTAAAAGTTTGACATTTTTTTATTTGCATTAAATGTGCTTCATGTCTGCTGCTATTTCTTCTTTCCAGCACTAATTTTGGTATGGTAACTGGTGGGAGCAATGCTCCTGAGAAAAAAGAGCCACTGGTTTTCCAGGTAAATTAGAATGCCTTAGAAGAAGAAATAGACTATTTTGTATTGCATGGGAAACAGAAGCTCAATATTTACTTTCTGTGTGGTGTTTTGTCTAATTATGTATGAAGATTAAATTATTTTAGTTTGAATATTTACTGATTATTATCACCCAAATTACAATAAATTAATGTTATTTATGTTATTTTTGGCTTTTTGTTTGTTCATTTCCTGATTTTTCTAAGTATTCTTTACTAATAATCCTAAATACAGTTCTCAAAAAATCGTATAGGAGACCAAATAAGAGACCTGTTTTTAAATGTTTTCAGATGATCCAGTTGTTGGGTCTGTAACTTATGATAATTCATAGAGGCTGAGTTTAGTTGCTTATTACTTGACAAAGGTCAGATCTGTTTAAGGTTCCTTAAGTAAGTGACAAAAAAGCTATTTTGTTGTTATCAGTATCATTATTGAAATCTATGCAAAAATCCATCAGAAAAAGTGTGTTCTAGCTGCAATGTTTGAACCTAGTCATTGACAAATTAATCAAATCATGCCAGATAGAAAGGAAAAGTCATTTCTTGCCCACTGGCTTCCTTGGCTGCCCAGTTACTTTCTTTTCAACACCAGTTACTGGAAACTTATCTTCACCTCACTCATCACAGTTAAAATGAAAGGGGATAAAAACAAATATAGTTTGATTTGCATAGATTGAAACTTATTGACACTTTGGTTGCTTCATTCTAAGTTCAATTTTTCTGCTCATTCACAGCTTAACTGAACTATCAGTTTGTCATCTCATGTAACCGAATGTTACATGATCATCAATGGGGTTGTCTATGAAGG
Source organism: Loriculus beryllinus (assembly GCA_039877255.1). Taxonomy (NCBI): domain Eukaryota; kingdom Metazoa; phylum Chordata; class Aves; order Psittaciformes; family Psittacidae; genus Loriculus; species Loriculus beryllinus. The sequence goes on from JBCJKH010016622.1 coordinate 13,985, forward strand.
TAGCAATCATCTTGCACAATAAAGCCATCAAACATTAGACCAAAATGTCTTAAAGGTATTTGATGTTTGACAATTAAAAGCAAATATGATAATGCCAAATGCTGTTATATCATTATTTGATATAATTAATTTTATAAGTATTACTATTTTGTGTACTGTTAAAGGCATAGATGTATGAATAAGCATCAAAAGGACTTCTAAAGTTAGTTAAGAAACACAATGCTTTCAATAAATTCTAGAGAGAACTTTTCTGAAAGACTTTTTCTGCTGACAAAAATGTATGTTTGAGTGTCATGTCTCTGTGAGTCTCTAATTAGACTTTTCCATTTCTACAGCCTTTTCCATTCTCTATGTTTAGAGCATAATGGCTGTAAATTTCACCACCCACCTAAACAAGCAGGCTCAGCTGCAGGTAGTTTCTTTCCCTTTAGCCACTTGGCAGCTTAAAATCACTCCATGTCTTCTCACAAACACTGAATTCCTCACTGGCTTCAAGCTGTGACTGCTTATGCTGAATAATGGCATGGTACCACAGCTAAGGGGTGCACAAAGGGTAAAGACAAGGCTTGCTCCTGCTCTGTGTAAACTCTTTCCTTCAAGTATGCCCATCTGTCGGATGGAACACCTTGCTAATTCGAAAAAAGAATGTTTACATGAAAGACATAATTTCCTCAAGGCTTTCCAAACTAAATTAGTATTCGATTTAAATCTTTCTTCACCTTCTAATCTTTTAAAATCTCATAATGGATTTTTCTTTTCATCAAATTACCACATCAAAACAAAACTTGCTGTGGATACTTCTTACTCTAAATTCACTGCGTTTGCTTACAACAATACTTTCATGAACAGACTTCATTTTTACTGAACTCATCTGCACCATCAATTTCTATATACTCATTCATTTATTGTGGTATAAGGTGAAACCTTTTTCAAAGAAACTACCAAACAACAACAATTCTTTGGTCAATGTAAATTGTCCTAAGTAAATAGATTTCATCAGGCAATCATAAAATGCTGAGTATATTTACAACTTACCTGTTACCTTCATCAGCTTCATGCAATCTTAGTTGTGCAGCGGCTTCTGAAAAATATTCAGCAAGGTCAAACTCCAGCCAAACTGTTGAAGAGTGTTTAAAAATATTAGTTACATTTATCAATTTTATAAGTATTTTGTGATACTGTCTAATACATAGACTCAAGAGGTTTGATCTTACAAAGGCATTCAGGAGATATGCAGCAAGTCAAAAATCCTGTAAAATGATTGTTCTTACTGTTAGTACAGAAATTTGTGAAGATTTGCCTGCAACTGAACAAACTTCAAAATACTTTTCCTGGGACTGTGGAGTAGCCCTTTGAGCAGAGACTATAGTCAACCTGAGTGAGGATCACCAAGGTCAGGAGGCTGAGGGCAGCCCAGCTCCAAAAGCTGCCTCAGATCAGCTGATCTGTCTAAGCTCTGGATAAAAGGAGAAACCTCAGCATGCAGAGGAGCTTTCCTGTTCTTTCCTTCTTTTTTCAAACAGCTATGTTTCTATTGTTTCTGTGGACATAGAATTGACAACTTGGTTTGACAGAAGGTGTTATTAATCACTGCATTTCCCATAATCATCAACAATTCTTATATGTACTAGAGCTACCTGTAACAGCAAAGACTACATCTAGAGGGGAAAAAAAAAAAAAAAGGGAGGGGTGGAAATCCTGTAGCTAATGATTGGCTATTTATAGAAGAATATAGGTTCTGCTCTGAGCTAAATGCTTTTACAGGAGTCAAAGGTGCTGCTAACTCTGTAATTGTAGCAGTACCTAGTGAAGCACCTGCTTGTTTAAATAAGGGGTTTTCATTTTCAGCACAACAGGATTACATTCAGGAGATCATTAGCAATGGCTGCCCTTTATTTTCATAATGACAGTGATTTGAAACTGGAAGGTCTTGTCAAAGCTGGGAAAACAGAAACACCGTCTCCTTTCGTGGGTTCCAGGAAAGCTACAAGGAATTTTGAGAATGTGCCAGAGCCCATTGCAGAAAATGCTGTAGTTTGTCAAGTAAAGAAATAGATGCTTGCTAAAAACTGTATCATGTCTATTTTATTCCTTACTGACCAAAGTCTATTAACATTCTTGACAAGTTACAGATCTTATGTATTTTAGTTAAAAATCTTGTCAGTCCTATCTTGGTTGAATTTTAAAAGGCTTAGTCCCAGAGATGGTCGTTTCTATGTTAGGCTCAGGGTCAGAGGAAGTTGAGCTGCCATGATCAGTGGATGAAACTCAGAAACTTTGAGTGGTCACCTTTTTTCTATCACTACTGTATCTGAGATCGCAGAGTACCTCCCTTTATACACAGTAGACTGTTTCTTGCAATGGAGTAGAGGCTTCCAGCAGCCCCTGTGCAAGACTGGTGACAAGGCAGGCCAGGAAGGTTGGACATCACTGGAAAAGTCTGTCCATAATTTTCAAAAAGAAATAATTCTTATGCTGTTGGACATGAGCAAGCTCATGATCATAAAGCAAAGGCAAAAGATTTTGCAACTTGGATCTTAGTTTGAAAGTATCTGAAGAAATAAACATCTTTCCCGCAGTCAGCTGCTTAAAATGTATTAGAGTACCCACCTGCATTATTTATCTCAGTTACATGGCTGATTGTGCCATGTAACTTCTCAAAGCAGGAGAGGAGGGTTTGATTAAACACTGTGTGCCTAAATGCCTTTTTTGAACTCAATACCAACTACTGTGCAATCATGTCTACCTCTTTTCACCTCATCACTTATGAGCTGCAGTTTACTTCAATTTCCATTTCTATTTCAGTCAGTCAGTCTTACACAAACACAGCCTATTTTTCCCTTTATATTTGAACACATGAACTATTTTATTGCATTTCAATCTAGGCTTATATTCTAAAAAGTTCTAAAAAGGAAATTATAAAAAAAATTTCAGATCTTGTATTTAGTTTCAACTGTCAAATTTTAAGGTAGATTACCATCTATTCCTATGTGACAAAGATCAATTACGTCTACTAATGTAAAATTAAAGTTTTTTTAAAATAATTCATATTAAAAGTAATCAAAACTTTTTATATTACAGTCACATTTACCATCTTATTTTAAAAAAGGGCGTTTCTCAAGGTCTGTCTTTTTACAGAATTACTGGTCTCAGCTTAAATAACAGTCTTGTTGTAATCATCATCTTGCCTTGACTCCAAGGAAGACAACCACCTGGATAAAGTCATGAACAATCTGGCTTTATCTCACAGCTGACCCTACCTGGAAAAGGTTCCCCTCTTGAGTTCCTCTCCCTTTATGCACAATAAGTCTGCCTTTCCTTAGGTTGTATTTAGGAAAAAAAAAAATGATCTAGCAAACTGAATAAATAAGTAAATTCATTCCTGCATTCATACACTAAACAGTACATTTCAACAAAAAGTTCATGTACCATTGTTTACTAAACAGAATTATCTTTGTGAGAACCCCAGGAATTTCTCAGTGCTCTCTTGCTTTTATGTGCCTATTTTCCAAATAGCTGTGAACCATATTAGATCTATATCCAGTGTCTGTGATACTCCATCATCAGTCCGTTGACCTGATGCGCTTCTTGTATTCTCCCTTCTATCTAGCTTTTTACCTCTGCAAGTGCTTTCCCTTCCACCTCAAAACAGCTTCTTAGTCTTCATAATTGCCTCTTGAAGCCACCAGTATAATCACAGAAAGAGAAGGGTCCATGAAAAAAAATTGTGAATGAGAAGGGAAGAATAAGAAGGGATAACAAAAGGCCACATCTGAACTTGGATGCCTTCCATACTGCATCTACCTTCTCTGCCAAGAAGTCACAGATGTTCATCACATAAGCAGATGAAATGTTACAGTAAGGTGGTTTTTTTTTTTTTTTTGCTAGTTCAGAATTTTAATAAAACATATTCTCCCCAGCTGTACTGGTTTTGGTTTGTTTGTTTGTTTGTTTCTCTAATTTTTAATACTGAAAACTTTAAAAATACTGAATTAGGAATAAGGAAACAAAAGACATGGTAAGATTAATAGAAATCTCTTTAAAATAAATTCCATATACTTTTTCTCTTTTCCTTGCTTATGTTCCCATTCCCTTAAAAATCTAAAACAAAATTAAGCACTCTTAACAGGTCTGGGATTGCTAAGAGTGCATGGAAGCACCTATTCATAAAGCATAGAGTATGACTGATAAATAATTTCTCCCTACAATTTGGCTAAGCCATTTCAAGCATTGGAATAAAGAATTACTGCTTAGTAATACTTGTATGGTTTGTTCAGAAGTAATGGTAAATACATTTACTAATTGATTACAGTATCACTGTTTTCATTTCAATTTTATTTCTTTCCACATTATAGAAGACAAAATTGTTTATCAGAATATCTATTACTATTTAATTTCTTATGAAGGTCCCTATTCATTATGTCATTAAATATCATTAGGAAAAGTAATCTTCTCAAAAACCAGACCAATTCGGGCTAGCCAAATACTAACATATTTCTTTAAAGATATGTCTAGGAGTCTTCTGACTAATTGCATCTGGTTGAAGCATGAGAAGCATCAGGAGAAGCTAACCTCCTGATGGTAAGTACAAGTCTTCTATGCTCATATCCCATGGAAAGCCTTTAGAGGTTCAAAAATCAATCAGATTCCTCATTTCTGGTTCATTGAATTAGTCAATAGGGCACATAGGAGAACTATTCTATGGCCTTTGTCCATAAAGGATCTCTCTGCAACCAGCATCCACTGAAAGCAGATGCACAGCCAGCTTGTTCTACAGAAGAGGCAAAGGAGTACAAAGACCATCTTAGAATTTGCATACATCTTCCTAAACAGTCTGGGAGTATGATAGTGATTATGGAAGTTGATTAAGTCAATTTTAGCCATTCCGGTCATCCATGTTGTTAACGACATATAATTGCATTGTGTGTGAAACTTACCTATTAATAATATCAGAAACTATTACTGACAAGAAGAAAGAGTATTAAAAAAATAATAATCTAATAAACTGAGTGTCCCTTTGAGCTGTTGACTGAATTAATTATATTTCTCCCTGAGACATTCTCCTGAGGAGAAAGTCAAGGCTCCTCTCTGTATTGGTCAAAATTGCTATATTGTACCAAACCACTGTCTATGGTTAGCCTTAGTCACTGCCAAACAAACATACTGTGAGAGCATCCTCATGTACTGCCTCGTACTTGCACACAAAATAAAACAGAAAGGCTTTAAAAAAACCTCTGTGCTCTGGCTTGTATCAAAATTCTATTTGTCTGAGATAACAACGTCAGCAAGAAGTCCTGCACCAAAAACTAGTGGTATTTCATCAATTTAAAGGGAAGCTAATCACGAAATTAGCAATATTAGACAAAAATAGATTATGCAAAAATGTCAAAGCCTCAAAGGTTTTTTTGACAGGGCACATGCTCAGGAGATGCTTCAATTAAAGAATGGATTCACACAGCCTGTACTTACAGTCTTTGAAGGATCGTAGTGAATTTATGCAGCCTGTAGTTAATGACAAAGGCAAATTTAACCCTGAATGAAATTACAAAATGGTTAGAGATCTGCTAGTGACAGCCTTGGTAAAACATATGTCATAAAAATCAGTATTTTGAATATGAAACTACTATTATGTTATGGTTTAGACTTATATAGGAGCATACCAAGTGGTTTCTAATAAATCTTAATACTTGAAGCCAGAGGAATAGATTTAAAATTCAGATTCATGTGAGAACCTCCTAGAAGCAAAAGCTTGCCCAATTCCATTAGAGATAAAAAATGAAGGTGAAAAATTCTTGCATAAGGTAATTGTTAAGGTTTTGTGTGATGGATTACCAAGATAATCAGCCTTCAGATGTGAGATGTGATCAAACCTCCATTTAAATCAGTGGAACCCTGTTGATTCCCTGTGATTAAGCATTTGGCAGCAGATTTTAGGGTTGAGTTTGTTTTGGGTTTTTTTTCCAATTAGTATATGCAGGGAAGAATAACTGCGTAGTTTATGCAATTTGCTGTTACAGGATGTTTCTTAAGTGATTTGCAGCAAGTAACCGAAAGAGTGACTAACGCCATTGTGTACCCTATGGGGCAAGGTATGTGTGAGTTCTCAAGAAATGGATATATGTGTAAAGGAGTTTGCTGTGTAAGTGAGAGACACAACTAGTGTAATCAAGTGTGGAGAATCGTGCACAGGCCAAAAAGCAAAACTGAGCTTTCTCTCTTGTCCTTGGTAAACTGATAGCTAACACATACGTCTTGGTAGAAAGGCAGACAAGGGAATTCTGTTTGAAGGGCATTTAGCTCTAGATAAGAAAACATGCCAGGGTATAAATAGGGCCACAGAGGAGATGAAATACTGCATAGTATTGTGGTTTGATTCAGGTGAAATGGAAATTAAGGCCTCTCCATGCTTGTCTGAGTAAATATTAACAGATACAGACTTAAGAGGCATATCAAAATGCTCTTCTTGACTTGTTTGCTGCTACTGAGGTTCATAGACTTGGCAGTTCCCTATGCAAAGGTGCAGGACCCGTGAAACTGCAGACATTTGCTCCACGGGGCAAACGAAGGGTCAATATGTGACCTGAAAAGGATAACTTTTCAGTAGTTATGTACGAGGCCACTGATGATCCTGAGGCACTTAGAGGGGAAAAAGTTGCATTTATATCCTGCAATGGTTTTAGACAACAGGATATTTAGGAAAATATATTATAAACATATAGTGAGAGAAAGAAGGCGATATCATACATTTACTTATCAGCTGGGGTTTTGCCCAATATACTCACACTAGCCATAAAAATTATTAGGCCGTGTTTCTTTCCTAGCTGGAGAAGATGTGGGAGTCTGACTGACACTACTTCTATACTGTTATCACAAACAGATAGCTATCTGAAAGTCAATCTCTTCCCGGCTTTGCAATGTGTCTCCAGGCTTTGATGGCACTGGCATGAGGCATATTTTAAGCTGCCTGCAGATTCCAGAATGAATGAGAGATTTAATATGGGGGTATGTTCGTTGATAAAAGTGACTTATTCACCATGCCCATTCCGTGTGCTGCATTCCAAAAGCAGCAGATTTTAAAATAAATAAATAAATAAATAAATAAATAAACACGTTAATAATAATAATAATAATAATAATAATAATAATAGTAATAATAATAATAATAATAATAATAATAATAATATATAGGTGAATTTATTCAAAAGTTATGCTGTCCACCACCAGAAAAATATTTGCCTCACTGCGGGACAGAAAACTAGAACTAGAAAAGGCATGTATCCTGTTAAGTAGAAGTTAGAGCAAGAAGAAATGGTTTATAGAGAGAGTATTGATATCCATGAAGCTCATGAGAACGCCAGAACGTGTTAGAACATACCTGTAACCCAGTCTTCCCTGTGTTTGCAGCAAGATGGAGAGTTTGGTGCCAGGGAATAAGGGAAGGTTATCTATTTTATATCTTGGAATGTGTTACCACACATACAATAAGCTGAATTTACAACTGTAAAGATGGTACTGAAAAAGCAATACAAATCACATAATCCTGTTTCCCAGCCAGACCACTTAGCAATGCACATAAAAATATCACATAAAAAGGAGTCTAAAGCCTCAGATCTTTACAAATCTCTAACAAATAACAGTTTGAGAGCAGAAAAAACATTATGCATACAACATCATCAATATAAGATGTCTTATTCAAAAAACATATTTACGTATTTTGAACCTTTGCATTTTACAGTTTACTATGAAGTACTCTCTTTCCTGGGCTTCAGAGAAGAGGTGAACAGCTGGTGGAGTCACAGATGTAAGAATGTTTTCCTATTTGAATGCCTTAAGTAGTTGTCTTTCATGAGGACAGAGACCAGCTATGAGAGCAGCAAAGTTTGTCTATGTTTGTCAGACTGTAGAAAAGAGTGTTAGACATATGCCAGAGATATGCTTTGGTCTAGGCAATATATTAAAAATGAATTTTCAGCATGATCCTCCTATTCATGTGTTTGGGTTATTTTTTCATTTGTTCGGGTTTGTATTGTTTTTTTTGTGAACTAACTTCAACTGAATCCTTAATATTGTCCTAACCATTTCATTGTGGGGCAGGGGAAGGAGGGAAGGCTTGATTATAAAACACTGTCAATTTTTATTTCCACATTTAAATTGTAATTATGAAGTTATATTTTAATTATACTTATAAATTTACTATATAGTTATATAAAATAAATATATAAAATATATAAAATAAGAATAATCATACTATATGTTTAAATATTTATAAATTATAATTTTAAAGGTGGCAAAAAAGTCACATTGCACACTGCAATTCATTTTTCATGAGTTAAAAAGAAAACTAAGACAAGTTAAAGTAAAATTGTTTGGAAGAGAGGGATAAACATTATTATGAGCAAAGAGACTGTAACTGTCTGCTTTTAAATGGAATCAAAGAATAGGTTCATCATTTTTCCCTGTGGCAATTTAATTCACATTTTGCACTGTTCAGGTAGAAGCATATTAATGGCAAATTACAGAGAGCAAGTCATTGTGATGTAATGAATAGCTAATTCCATTGTTAAAATATGTCAGTGATTCTCAGTCAAGGATAAATGACGTTGCGTTTTCTATGTATAAGGAAAAATCCTCAGTGCAGTCCGGAAACTGATGGAAGTTAAAGATATATACTCCATCTTCTCAGAACTCACATCCTCATGTGAACAGCTTGTGCCCACTGCTCCTGCAAGACAGACCTGTTAAAAAAATCACAGAGGACAGGTGCTGTTTTTCTGTGTCATGCTGGTTGTCTTGCTCATTTGTCAGCACTCTGGGTATATTGGTTTCAAGAATTTTCCTGTAGTTTTAGTAAAATGCTCCTAACACTTCGTGACCAAGCCACAGCCAGTGACCACAATCTGCACAGATCCACAAAGCGTGTGGGTGGAGACCATCCAAAAGGTCTAAGAGAATCAAACTACAAAACTTCACAGTCACTGTAAAAGTAAGGTAAATGTTGTTTGGGTGTTTTGTTTTTGGGTTTTTTGGGGGTTTTTTGTTGTTGGGTTTTTTTGAACTGATATCAGTCTTCGGCAAAAGATTATGAGCAAAAAGCTGTTGGGATCTTGCTTCTGTTTTGTAGGCAG
>JBCJKH010016624.1:0-23281 GCA_039877255.1 Loriculus beryllinus
GGCACCCAAGGCTCTGTCCAACCTGGCCTTGAACACTGCCAGGGATGGAGCACTCACAACTTCCTTGGGCAACCCATGCCAGTGCCTCACCACCCTTACAGTAAAGAATTTCTTCTTCATATCCAATCTAAACTTCCCCTGTTTCAGGTTGAACCTGTTACCCCTTGTCCTACCACTACAGTCCCTAATGAAGAATCCCTTCCCAACATCCTTATAAGCCCCCTTCAGATACTGGAAGGCTGATCACCAGAGAGTGATGAAACAGAAACTGAACTCTCCATAAGATCGTGATATTGCACGGAATTTGCTCTGGGATAAACAAAAACATCAACTGAAACTGTTTACAGCGTCTCTTGTCACCTCTCATTATGGTCTTCTGCAACATGCTGATGTCTCGTGACACAGCAGATGTAACCTGACATGTCATACACTGAGCAGCGACTCTCAGGAATTTCTAAGACATGTTTCTCTCAAAGAGCAGTGTCTCAAGCAGACAGCTGGACCACGAGCGCGTTTAAAACTGAGGCTAGAAAAGCTGGGCAGAGATGCAAAGAGCAATGCACACGAAATATTTGGTCTGACTTTTTGTCTGTATTTTATGTGCTACAAGCCACAGGCAGGGAGATGGACAGATCATCTAGCACGATGAATGAGCTGCTGCCAAGCCGATGTTACTGTATAACTATGGGCCCCTCAGTACCCATTCTGCCTCTGATAGTCATCACTTGCCAGTGTCCAAATGGATTATATATATCTGGCATGTTTATGGTATAAGGAAAGATGAATCTGAATATCTGCGAACCTTGGGCTCACAGGATGATGCGTTTGGAAGGGAAAGCAAGTTTTTCAGGGGCAAAAAAAAAAATTTGGTAGGGTTTTATCAAAGGGAATTAACCTAACACCTCCTCACATCAGGCTGCACTGCCACACATTAAGAGATCACTTGGCTGGGGAGACAGAAAAAGAGCATTAAGAGTAAGAACCACCACATATTTTATCACAGGGATGTATTCCAAGATGGAAATTGTATGTGGTGGTCACTGGTGCACCAAGCTGGGTAATTCCTTTACCACTGGTGTTTATTTGGATAAGCACATTGGCAGAGGTAGTCACAGGGACCCAGTGCTATGGGGTCCATAAAGTCGGATCATGACTGAGCAGATCGGTGAGGGAGAAGAACCGGAGGGCCCGGCCTGTCCTGCGAGAGATACCCCTTTGCATTATCCCACTGAGCAAAAGTGGCTGCTGGGGCACAACAGCCTTCCCCAATGAGCACCCTAGGCAACGGCTTCTTTCCAGGTCATGTGCACTATTTGCTCAAGAAAGGCAAAACGGAGAAACATGGAAGACTGGAAGGACCCTGAAATACAGAACAATATAGGAGGAAGATGAGAAAACTACTGCCTTGCTGCTCTGGACCAGATCCTTCAGCAGTGGCGATGGGATCTCAGCACTGAGCCAATTTGCACCGACTCAGCATCACTGAAATGTAAGTATTACCCCCACTGGGGTCTTTAACTCAGCAGCACTGTCAGCACGGTCTTTGCATCCCAGGAAGGAGATACCTAATTTGCTCAGAATAACCACTTGCGCTCACTCTGCCTTCACTTTGCAACAGACCTGAACAGGAAGGCAATTTTGTTCCACAAAAGCACTGTTAAATGAAAATATGTAAATAAAGAGAGAACTGGAGAGTGAAAACACTTGTCATCTTCCTTAAACCAAGCAACTCAGCGCATGTCCTTGGGATATCAGCAAATGGATCCAGAAATCTCAACGGGAAGTCAAAGTTTACAACAGGAATTCAAGGTGAAACGAAGGGCTGCAGCTGTAATACACAAACTCACAACCTTCCCAGGCCTCCCTCCTTTAAAAAACACCCAAACCTCTGGCTCTCGTAGCTTCAAGGACCTCTTTTCCAAGAGTGCCTCCTGTAAAGCTTTATTTCCTTTTGAAGTCTGCTTTCTACTTTATTTTCTTGCTAAGAATATATTTAGGTAGGAACTGGCCTTTCCATCCACAGGCAGCCGTGGCTATCAGTCAATCTATCAGTAAACCGCTCATGAGGTTCACTAGACAAAGGGTTAGTGCAGCTAGTACCACAATAATGTAGAAACAGAAATATTACAAAGTAAAGGCTTATAAAATAATAAAAATTCTACTTAGTTCAGATACCTCCCAGTGCCTTTGGCAAAATACCTTAAGCATTCCACATAAGGCGGGCATTGTCTTTATAAGATGGCACCTCATAAAATGGTATTAAATATCACCAACGGGGCTTCATATTTCATCCAGCAGGGTTTAGGCCAGACATGTTCTATATCACACATTATTAGAATGACATCTGCTTTGCAAGTTGTGTACCCAGGAGCATACCTTGATAACTCATTTCAGCACTCATTCTCGAGGCTTCTGTGGCTTCGTAATACCTAATATGTTTAACTCATTTTGAACAGAAGTCTAAAGCCTGTCGTGGCCCTCTGGCCAAAACTGTAGCTGTCAGGCAACAGAGCCAGCTATCAAACATTACTCATTTATCATTAGTGGTGATGCAGCTGTACAGAGAAATGTACCCACTGAAGTGAAGGGCTGTCAATTGTTCCCTGTATAATACTCCTCTTCTCAACAGGGCATTTCTCCATGGATGTATAGCTAGTGCACTTCGCTACTTCCCCAACACACAGAATTTATAGTGGCAAGGAAATGGGGAACATATTTTCATTTAAATGGGTCTGCCACAAGATGAATAAAGCAATCATCAATAGAATCTATAAGCGGAGAGATACGCTATGTGCTGTTTATAAACATCACACATAGGCATGTATATGTATAAGTATGTGTGTGCGTGTGTGCACATACACACACGCGGTGTTTATAAATAAATCCTCTAGATCTGTATCGGTATTTAAAAGCTGGCGCATGTTCAGTACTAAAGGCTCCGCTTCCTCTTTGCTCACCATTTCCATAAGAAGACTGGAATGTGCAATTTAGGCTTCAAATTTCCATGTCTATTCTGCTTACAAAACTCAAACACACGCTACCTTGAACTTCGCTATCCTCAACTCTGCTCCCTAGGGAGGAAAACAGCCAGATTAAATCTATATGAGAGATCTCCTGACTGCAGACACTACTGCCTTTATTCACAAAGGCAAGGAACAGCAATGGTCTGGGAAAGCACCACAGTTAAGATAGCATCTCCAGGCTCCTTTGAACCACTGCTGCATGCAAATATTTGTACACATGCATTATGAAGAAAGTGTGGCACAAGTCCCTGCATTTATATTTGTCTCTGTACAAGCAAGATACAGAGGAGGGAGACAGACTCCAGTTGCAAATAGCAGAGCACTGCCTTCCACATCTGCCTTTCCACTCACTCAGTGGAGTTTCTCCTCTGGAGCCCAAGAAAACCAAAGGGAATGTGCTCACTGCTTTCAAGGCATTCACACTACAAAAACGTCAAAAGTGGGTACTTATGATTAGGAATCCAAATCCTTCTCCTTCAGACAACTGCAACATACCTGTTGCTCACATATTAAATGCTCACCATGGTCCATCTATGCTCAAGTGTTTTGGAAAACAGAGATGGTCACGATGTTCTGTGCCTAGGAAATCATTTCAGCTCTGTGAGCAAGGAGCAACTACAGCCACTGGTCCTCTGAGTTGTGTGTGAAGGCATGACTTTGAGCAATAACTTTCTACCACAACTGCTAGCCATCCCAGGTTCACCCAAATAAGTTTGCTGGAAAATCACATGAACTTTCTCCATACTCTTTAAGGTGCAACTAAAAGAGTGCAACAAAATCACCATCAGAGGGACTTTTGTTCCTCCTTGTGCAAAGTACTCCTGAATTACCCATGGATAATGCTACCTTGTTAACAGAACAGCAGCTAAACAACTTTATATGTGTTATTATGTATTTCTGGAACACTTCCACTGTGGGTATAGAAACACAGTGACCAAAACACAGCTGCCCGTGTTTAAACACAGTTGCGAACACCAACATGGTTCTCATCCATGACAGGATGAGTAATAGGGAAAAGGAGGAAGAACACAGCCCTGAAAGCTGCAAACATGGGACTACTCCTGAGGGAAAGCTCCTCTCTACCAGAACCAGCCAGCAGTAGACATAGGCAAACTTAAAGTTGCCTGAGGCAGAGGTCTCTTGAAGGAATGCCACTGAGAAAGGGAGTGGAAGTCCCACAGCCTACTTTGTGTATGCTGAGGATCTTCTTTTTCCTCCTTGTCCCCACTTTCAAACGCTGTTTACGTGTCATGGTGTAGGTACTACCTACCATCTATCCCTTCCTCTCTGCCCATCTAGCCAGGAGGGTTTGCATTACTTTTGACATAAAAGAACGTTTTGTGCCCAGCTCAAAATGAACGTGGCAGAAAGGAAGATGATGAATGACAAAGTTTTCCTGGCAGATGTAGGTTACATAAAAAGATCATGATGTGGTAAAACAAGTCTAACCAATGGGGGTTGCCAAAAGCGCGGTGAAACAGGCTTCCAGTGTAAAAATGACACCACCAAATCCATAAGGGAAAAAACAAACACCCTGAAGCCTAACAAGCAAGCAGCAACTTGGGGCACTGCGGGGTACTAAGGAAAGTGGAAACATCCACTTCTGTTTGTGTGATTTCCCTCCTTTACAGGCTGTGGTGTCCCAGGGAAAGGACCTGGCACCTCACTGGCTGTGTGCAGAACCAAAGAGCAGTGGTGGTAAGCTGGGCTGGAGTTCACCACGCTCCATGGACCATAGCTGCCAGGGCTCCCTCTTTGACCTGATCTGATCTTATCTGCATTTCCAGGTGCCTTTGGAGCCTGGTGCTCTCATATTACAAAGGGTCTGCACTTACTGCTTTGGTTCCCAATAAACTTCAGGTACATTTGCATTCATTCTATAGCTTCCTCATTGAATGTAGGGATGGGCAGAAGAGCATTGGAAGGAGGTGGTAAATGGTGATTTCATTAGCTGCATTTTATTTCTAAATCAGCAAAGCTCATGCTTTCATCGTGGCCCCTCCTCTCTTTTTTTTAGCCAAACCCTGGCCAGAATCCATCTTTCCAAGTCAGAAGGGATATATACATGACTGTGTAAAGTCCCTGGAGCCTCTCCTCAAAATAGCCACAGGGGTTTGCAAACAACTCACATGAAACACCCTCTTTACCCATTCCCTCAGGGCTAAGCCAGCTCCCTCTGCAACACTCCCAGCTGTTTTGTGCTCAGAGGGTAGCAAGGCCCCACCATAAGCTTTTAAAAACATATTACAACTAGGCCATGATGGAAAAACCTTGACTTTTTAAGCACCATTTTTGTAACATTACATGCGAGGAGAAATTATGGGTTCAGTTATGACTACCAAGTTTAGCAGGGGTTGGAGAAGCAAGCTGTCAGCCACATAGGAAACAGCCACAGCTGAGCTGTCTATGTTAAATCGTATGCCAGGCTGCAGAGCTCAGAGACTGTCCCCAAAAAAGGAACACATCTCTCATGGATGTGCCCATTCCTCAGCTACTGAAGACCAATTTCTGCATTGTGCTCTGGAAGGTAAATCAGATATGTTTGAAGAGCCTTTTGGTGCAATGCTTTAGAGTGCATGGCTTGAGGGACAGGATCAGGCTCCTGCTCCTTGCTTCCCTTGGCTAGGACAGCACCATGCCCTGCAGCATCAGGCCTTACATTGTCCTGTTGGTAATTTTTTCCCCCATGGTGTAAGTGAGAGTGTGCTATGAACCAGCACAAGGTCATCATCTGTGTGCAGTCTGACTCATGTGTGATTAAAACAGTGTCTGGGCAGGGAAGAGATGAATTCAAACTGCTTTGGATGACTAAAATGAACCTGATCTTATTATTGCTCCATGACTTTTTAGGGTTACTTTATGTCCTGTAGGAAAACAATCTTTCCCATTGCTCTACCTCCTTGTAACACTGCACTCCAATCCCATCTGTTGCATAACCCAGGTGTCATCCTCTCTTTAGACTATGCTCAGTATCATCTGCTCCCATTCCCCAGAGGACCACTGCTTCATGAGGTCTCCTCAAAACCCCTGCATCACTGCAGACACTCAACAGGAGGCAAACCATTTAGCATCTTTGGGCAGGGACACTGAGAAACCAGTAACAATAATAACTGCTTGGTAGCTGGCAGCCTCAGGGAAGCAACCAAGTAGAGGGGCAGCAGCAGGGCTGGGGACCACACTGTGCTCAAGCAGCCCCATCTCTGTAGAAACCATCTCCTGCACTGAGGTTCTGTGTAAGCCTCACTGCTGCGTGGGTCAGTGTTCATTTTAAACACACCTCAGTGCACCTTGTTTCCCACAGCTCTCCAAGGTTTGTGTTGTGTTACAGCTGGTGAGTCACGCACAGATTAGTCATGGGGGAGAGTTATTCTTGTCTACAGGAAGTCCAGCATGAGTAAGGACAATGTGAGTTTGACACCAGCTGGTTTTGGTTCTGATCAGTGCCAAAGGTGAGTTATGTCTCATACCCAGGTTTGCAGCTCAGATTGGTAAGGCAGATAAGGCCACATGCCTTTCTGCTGAGACCAAAACTTTAGCACAGCCAATGCAGGCAGTATAGAATGGGACCAACTCATCTCATGCTACTGATCTCATCTACAAGCCAGATGCTAAAGAGACTTCCACTGGTTATTAACCATCACTAGACCAAGTCACTGGTGCACGAAAGACTTCCAAGTCTTTCTCCAGGATTCAAAGAGCAAATCCTTCAAGTTTTTTTACCACAGCTTACTGGGAAGTTCGATGAGATCTTGGCTTCATCAAGGCTGGTAGCAAAACACTCATACAAGACTTGGGTTTGACTCCATAGTGATCAAATTATGCAGGAATCGAATTTCCCTATATATCTACTCATCCCAGAGCTCCAACCCTCTAAATTCTTCTTGGAAAATTTGTAACTGCAAACCAGCTTCTTTTTCATCTCATAGGGACAAGATGATGCCCAGCAATAACAGCATTTTCTGACTGGAAAACTGGCATTTAGCTTCCATGATGTTAATTTTCAGCTAATTTTGCTTTGATGAGTTTACCCAGGAATTATACCACTGACTGCATTGGTAGTCCCAGGTCTGCAGGCCACTTGGTCAGAACTTGGGCTCCCGAAAGGAGAAAATGTTTTCACTCATATCTTAAAATGTCATTCATTAACAGGTGTATACGGTATGACTTCTTCAAAGTATGCTGCAGACATAGCCTAATAAATCTCCATGACACCTCACTGCATCTCCATTTTATAGATGTGGTGATTCGAATATATCCAAGTGAAATGACTTGCCCAAGGCTAATGAAGGAATCAATGTCAAAGACAGGATTAAAAGTAGAAAAATTCCTGGCCCCCAGTCTCATAACCTAACTGTGGTCTGCATTTCACTCATATGAAAACAGGAAAGGGAAACACATCTATTTTGAATATTGTGAAAAGTAGTTCACAGCAGATGGGCAGCCTGATGGTTTAAAATTGCTTTACTTTGTCATAAAATATCAATAATACACACAATGTGGTTCTTGTCCAAGAGTATGCAAAGGTGTGAACAGCACAAAATGTGTCACCGGTAGCTTTTCGAGCAGCAGAGGTTGCGCTAAAAGAATGAAACAAGAAGAGTCTTTGAGATGTCTCTCCTGCCCTGTTCCTTAAAACCAATTTCTTCCTGTATGCTACACAGTTGATAAAAGCAGCTTTGAAGCTGATGAATACCTGCTCAGTAATGAAGCTGTAGAGAGGTGCCTATTGTCACATCTCAGAGGCAGAATAAGAGGTCCGCGATGCCCATTTTTTGGTGACTCTACCCACCTCTTCCTTAGATGCTAACACAGAGCCAGGCAGCATCTTCTCTGTCACCAAAACATAATGGGAAGACAATGCACCTGTCTAGCTGCCTACAAGAATAATTTAAAGGGAGAAAAAAATTGAAGGTATACTTGTGTCATTAAATATTGATGAGTAAGATTCATTGACTGAGTTGGAGACAGTAGGAGATGGCTTGAAATAAACCCCCATGAGGGCCACACCTCCTAGTATGCCCAGGGCCATCCCTTTAAAGGTAGGACAATTATAATTAATTGAGCAATCTGACAGAAAGCATACATCCATACACTGGAGCAGAAAGTGACACTGCGCACAGAGCCAGCCAGGACACTTGAAGGGTTAATACTGGTTCACTAGACCAAGGACAGTAAATTCTGCCTGTGGCTACCACCAGTCTATTGTATTATTATTGCAGGCTTTAGAAACAGCTTTTAATTTTAACCCTTCCCAGCCCTCTCCACTATCTTCTCTTTAAATAATTGGCATTGAATCACATTGCATAAAATCTTCCTAGTCATACCTTTCAATAATTTCTTTTCACTTTTAGTACTTACATTACTGTACACAAAATTAATAAGCCAAAGGACCAGGGCCCCCTTCACCTATCATTTTTAACTCTTAAGAACCAGAAATGTTGCCACAAAACTGGGTGCCTTTCATTCTGTTGTGTTCAGTCCACACTGCTGCCAGGATCACTGAAGAATCCCATCCACTACTTACAGGAAGCTGTAAGATCCAGAGTTTTGACAAACATATAGACTGAATATGGATAACCCTGTCCCACTTTTAGTCTTTCAGATACCTACATCCATTCTCCCAGCTACATATTTAAGATGATGTGCTGGGAATTGCTCATACCTGTAAGAGGCGGCAAATCAAACACACAGGAAACATAGAATACTCTGGGTTGGGAGGGACCTTCAAAGCTGATCTGATCCAACCCCATAAAAGGAGCAGGGACATCTTCAACTAGGTCAGGTTGCCCAGAACCACATCCAGCCTGACCTGTACCTGTAATGCTCAGCAATATGCTGAGCACATCATCAGCCCACAGGCAGGCTAAAGAGAAACAACTAGTGGAGAAGGGATTATAGAGAGGAGTGAGGGGGACAGCAGGGGACTGACTCAGTGACCCAAGAGGTCCTTTTAAATCCTGTATTTCTATGTTCATATGTTCATACTGAAGCTGTTGGGAGACATTCCCACTGACTTCAAAGGGCTTTTTAGCCCCAGTTTCATTTCTTTTCAATATATAGAGGTAAGAGTAATGTCACGCATGATTTTCATGAGGCATGCTAATCCACAATCTGTTCTGGGGGCAGCAGAACGAACCCAGGTAGATAAATTGTTCATCCCAAAATGCTAAACATGCCAAGATCTGAAAATTGTGTCTTATATCTAAAGCACACGTAGGTCCAGTAGTGTCACAACTGGGTTTCCAGTCACCATTAGCCATAATCAATTATGATAAATACATTTTCCCATTATCTGTTGTCACTTTTTATAAGCTATAGGGACAAGGTGAACAAATGTTTTTAACCTGGGGATCAGCTCACCAAAAGGCTGGTCCCCATTTACAGCAACACAAAGTGGTGCCCCAGCATTAGTCCCACAGTGTGAAGCCTGTAGCTTCATATGGAAGGTTATTTAATGTATATGAGACATATCTCATAAGTGAGATGATCTACAAAGTCCTCTGAAAAGGAGCGTAGAAGCCCAATATTGATGGCCACAGAGGCAAGGAATGAGAAGATAGAACTGGATGGCTGTGTAATTACACAGTGTTTTCTTCTCCTCTCTTCTTTTTCACTGAGCAGCATTCAACCTGCTCACCAGAGTCACTCCAATATGTTATCTAATGGCTTTGTCTTTACTTGTGAGATTCCCCATCTGTGGCCAGACTGTGTTCATTCAGCTGAGCAAGAGAACAACATTCATTCGCTCTCTCAGATCTTAGGAGACAGGTCTTGCTCCAGAGCAACAAAAAATGAGCTGCTCCTTAGTCAGGTCTGAACCTTTGCACTTAAGCCAGCCTTTGATGAAACTTTCCCCTGGATTTCAACACTGTCTTTTATAGCTGGGCAATCTGCTCACTTACTCTGGCTCTGTCCTTTTTATTTGTTCTTTGCACTGGTATCATTCTGATCTATGTGGTGGTCTCCCTTTTTCCTCTTGAGCTTTCTGCATCAGCCTTGTTTTCAAAGCCAAAGAACACAGGCAATGATTTCTAACCTGCAGTTGCCTCGGAAGGATGGATGTTCAGACATCATCAGCCCATTTTGCTATTTTTTCACCTGTAATACGGTAGCTGCTCCTGCTGTGTGGATGCTTCTTTGCTCACTTTCCTTTTCCATTTACTTTTTTCTGTAAAACTTTAAGTGATTTATAAACATGGAAAACAGTACCATGTCCGTTTTAGGCTTCCTAAAGTAGTCATTTCCTCCTACTTGGTTCATGCTGCTTCTAAAGAGGATGCTCCATGGAAAGATTTGGCCACACAACAAGCACTGATACAGCCACTTTGACTCCTTAGATGTGGTGGGTCTTTCTCATGATCAGAACAGAGAAATAAAACCAACTGAGAAAAGAGGTGGTCAAAATGATGCTGAAGATACCCTGACATGCATTCAGAGGTTTGAGTGATTCAGGGCTGCATCTGGATCTTCATACTACATAGCATATCCACAAGTGGCATATGTCTGATGCAGTCAGATGGAAGTGCAGTTCCCAGGTAGCCTGTATTTGGGTACCCATTAGTTCATACAGACACACAGAGTCTCTCTGGTTGACTTCATAATTATCTCATCAGTAGCCACACCTCACAGAGGAAAACAGTCATAGTTTGCCTTAATTTACAAGTGTCACCTCCTACAAATGGAAAGAGGAGCATGAGAACGGCAAAGCTGAACTGATTTGTTCTGGCACCAGTATCCCAACATGGCAAGATATATCTCTGACTGTCACATACAAATATAGTAGATAGCATGCTTGCTTTTTATTTGATTTTTAGCAGGTCTCACCACAATAAATAAAAGAGCAGAATGCATAAACAAAGTGCCTGGCACTTACAGTTTACCTTGGGGATGGAAAATCTGATTGACAAATAATAAGTTCAGAAAGTGGCAAATATTTAACACAGGCCTGAATAACCAATCACTGCTGGTTTTAATATTCTTTTAATTCTTTTTTAGCTCAGTTTCTATTAGCCTTCATATTTCTTGTCTTGAAGTTGCTTTGTTCTAATGTTCCATCAGCTGCTGAGGGGGAAAAAAAAGCTGTCCTATTTGTTCCTTATTTTCACTGATTGAGTTGCTTATCACCAAGGCAAGAATTAAGTGGAGAACTTTCACGTGTCACATGGCTTCTTTGCTTTTTCACATCACTGGAACAGAGCCTATAGGATAGACCTTTCTGCTTGCAAAATGGTAATTTAAGCTATCACTACTACTGCAGCGCCAAATGAGAGGAGGGGTGCATGTGCACAAGCAGAACAAGGTTAGCTCAGAGCATGCAGTCAAAGTAGGCTGCATTCATAAAGCATAGAAGGAAAAAAAACTACTCTGCAGAGGGGGACATTGAGGCACGGAATCTTACAGTGATTTGTGTCCAGGAGCTAACAGGAAGAGCATGGAAGAAGGGCAAGCTGGAGCTGGACCCCACAGCTCCTCATCTTGTGCCTTAGCAACCAGACCACTCTCCCTCTGCACGCAGGCTCAGAGAAAAGAAGGGGCAACCTTCTGGGAGGGAAATCCTTGTTGGATTAAGCACTTCACTTGCTTTCCTCTTCTCACCCCTTTCCTCCTTCAAAGAAGGGAGGATGGGGAGGGGGCCAGGTGGTGAAAGAGCACCTGTGTGTGTGTCCCAGCCCGCATCCAGCAGGGTCTTGATGCTCCTCAGCAACACCCGCATACCCGCACCCCTCGGCCAGGGAGGAGGGATATGATTTGTAATTGCAATATTTTCATTACCGTCTCTTAGTTCTTTGCACACTAATGTCAAGAGCTTTGTCTTTGTAGTGTTATTGGCATTTTTCATCATATTCATGAAGTGTGGGTCAATTTTCTTCAAAAGGCTCACTTCTCCAACTTGCCACAAAGACAGACAGTAATAAATTCTACTAGTGCACAGCGAAGGCTTCGTAGCTGCAAGCAACAATAAAAAGCAATGAGCTGGGTGTCACTAAGTAACTCCAGTTTACACTGCATTTTCTTCTTTTATTGAAAACTCAGAATATGAATTTATTAATGAACACACAGGCCTACTTTGAAGGGGTATGGGGGGGGGTCCGAGTCAATTTATTTGGTATTCACACTGTGTGTGCCTACATTGTATTGTTTCATCATTTTATGGCCAGGCACAGCTTGTTAGGCTGTGGCCCTCCAGAAAAAAGCAGGCTCATATAGCAACACCTTGACGTAGATGTACAGCTGCTTTCACTGTGGCTGTCTCACCTTTAGCCCCGTCTGTCTACTGCCGGCTTTCATTTTCCGCATTCATACATCAATAAGCTTTGCATGCTGACACCTAATTTTGCAGGCTACTTTGGTTATGGAGGCCATGTTTTGCATATCACTACCCACCCCCTTCTGACATCTACTGCCTTTAAAGAGGGAGAGAATAGAGAGAGCACGAAAGAGGGATTCTTTTCTTCTCAGCCTAATCAGAGATTTCTTTATATTTGTCAAAAGCAGATCTGCCAAATCAACTTTAATTGATTCTTCCACAGTTCTCGTGTATGATTTTTGAAGGACTGGGCTTGTGTTCCAAGACACAGTGTTGTGTTTCAAACAAATATGAGGTTTCTACAGTAAATCAAATTTGGATGCCAATTAGTTAGCATTTTCCATTCCAATTAAATTTGAGACCTTTCTGATTTTGAAAGACTTGTGTGTCTAGGCATGTGTGTATGTATGTGTGTGTGTCTATCTCTACCTATTCTATAGAGACAGAAAGATACTTTCGTATAAAATATTTAATGTGCCTTCGGTAGTCTAATAAGCAAGGAGGGGCTATAGCCACCCATTTAAATATATATTTTTAGAGGATTTCACTCTTTTTTTACCTTGTTTATTTCACAAGGGCTTACCAGCCCATTCTAACCTGTTATGTGACACCACAAAGGTTTTTACTTCCCAGTCAGGTGGCTAATGTCATTATATCGTTGACAACTCATAAAATGTTATAATCTAATAGGGTTTTCCTTCCCCACACACACACATAGTGAAAGCTTATTGTAGCAAAGAAAGGATTAGGGGCAAAAAAGCAAGAGTAATGGTTAAAAAAATGGAAGCAGGTTAGAATACTGTAGCTTAAAAACAAATATAATTCGTATATTAAAATGTGGTTTGATCTTACTAGATTTACACTAAGTAAACCCAGCATACAATATAGGGCATTTCCTACTAGATATTGCATATTGCAGCAAAGTCTATATTTGTTTTGAATCAATTTTTAAATAACTTCCTCCTTTTATGACTAAAAATCAGGTTTTAGGCAGAGTCATAATACAGAGGCAAAGATTGAATCCAACACTGCAATGATGAGAAGGAAACAAAACCTGGCTTAGATTAGCTACAACTATCATGTGCCATCACAGTCAACATCTACGCTGTGGAGGAGAAATCTTCCTGGCACCCATGGGTCCAATTGCCACCCAGGGTGCAAACCACCCACCAGTAAGGTCCCCAAAAGGAAGTCAGGACAGACAGACAGCCCAGCTCCAGCAGACATCAGGAGCAGGCAGACCTATTCCTATTCACTTCCAAGGACTCAAAACCACCATGGTGAGGAATTCACCCTCAGCAAAATTCAGGTGGGAACAAGCACATACCTGCGTTTCTTTGGGAAAGAGATTAATTACTTTCTTCCTCTTATAAAACATAAATAAAGAAACAAAGACCTGAGCTCCAAAAGGTGAGAAAACCCCCAGCACACTTTGCCTGCAGGGAAAAGCAATAATCTTCAGGTAGTTTGGCTCTAGTATATGCTGTATGTTTTGTATTCTGTCCTACTAGGTGCAACTACTAGCCTACACAACCAAAGGCAGTAAAATGAGAAATGATGATGGCTATTGAGCACCATTCATATACTCACAGTGTCGCATCCGATGTCAATTAGCATACGCGCTTACATAATTGTTATACAAGGGGAAAATCTCCAGTGTTAAACAGCCCTAGGATTCATGTTTCTGGATGGGCTTTGTTCTGTGAAGTGTTTAGCACACATAAAATCAAATCCATGGGAAATCTGTCTGGCACGAGATCTTTGACGGCTTTGTGTGGGGAGAGTTTTTATATGTGGTCAAAAATGTGTGGTTTAGATTATATAGCTCAAGCTGACTTCTCTTCATACCTGGGTAAAACCTAACTTTTGGGGTGAACAATCTGCTAGCTTAGATTTTGATCTGACTGAACAGACAGGTTGACAAGGGAAAAACCAGAGAGGTATTGTAAACGTTTTGCAACTCGCAAAACAAAAACCATCCCAAGCCTTTTGTGTGAAATCTCTTGAAACTTTATATTCTTTAATTGTCAGCTTGCATCAAAACAAAAGGGTTCGACATTGAAATGAAACTCTGAAACCAATGTTGAATGCCAAACTGGCCTTTTAAATGTTGGGGGGTGGTTACCTGTATTCTTTTTAATCAGAAAAAGTCAAAAATTTCATTTTTGGTTCATCTGATGATCAATTTTTCTTCTACATTTCAGGATCTGCAATAACCCACCAAATTCTCTATTTATCTCCCAATGTGCTGACTTTTGTAAAGAATGTAGCCCTCGAAGCTACAAAATGATAGAGGAAAATCAGACAACACACAATAAAGTCTATAAAATTATGAACAGTATAGGGGAAGCAAATAGAAAAGAATTAGTCATTATTTCTCCGAGCATAAGAACTGGGGTTCACCCAAGTACAAGGCAGTGGGTTTGAAAGGACCTATAAGAAACACTTTTACAAAGAATAACTCAATTAGGAAACTTACTGCACAGCATGTTGTGGAACCCAAGAATATAAATGGATTTGAAATGTGATTAGATGAATTTACAGTAGAGGTCTACAGAGGACCGCCAGGCACCACAATCCACAAAGTCCCTAGCATGCTATTTGGCTATGGAGGGGAGAGGTCCCTATTCATGCAAGTCTCTACTGAACAAAGCTACGGTAATGCAGAGTCACAATGGGAATGTAACATCACCTTTGCAAAGGGAAGATGTCCATAGAATCATAGAATGGTTGGGTTAGAAAGGACCTGAAGATCATCTAGTTCCAACTCCTCTGTCATGGGCAGGGACATCTCAGACTAGACCAGGTTGCTCAAGGCCCAAACACATGGCACAATATCACAGGCAGATGTGGGTTTCTCATGGGATGTCCTCTCCTGTTGGGTCTGCTTGGAGATGCTGAAGGAAGTGGCCGAGGAGAGGTCCTGGTTGGATCAGTAACCCTAGAGCCCTAAAAGAACCACTCCACCAGCGAATTCGCGCTGAGCCCTTGATCCAGACCACACATGCAGCAAAAACAATAGCACTAATGAGTGATTATGTTTCTTTGTCTCTAAAGGACTCATACCAAGGTGCACTTGTGTATCTGGTATGCAACGGTGCTGTATATTAAGCTCTTTGTGTATTTGTCACTTTAGGGATATTTAATTGCAGGGTAAGTAGAAAAGGAGGAAATTAAAAGAGGGCCACAAGCTGGTTTGGCAATGGTGACAAGAACTGCTCTGTGCAGTCCTGTGCAATAGAAAGGGGCATGGAAAGTCAAGATGTGGCTGAAGCAAGCTGTCTTTAACTGCTGACAAAGATCAGAACACAAGTTTTCAACCATTTCTTGGTTTATGGACCCTTACACTTCCACAGAGAGGCAATTACTTACAATAGTGAGCTAAAGTCTCCTTACAATGGGCTTTTTTTGGTCAGGCATCCTTTAGAGACATGCTCAGAGACCATCTGGCCCATGTGGCTCAGATGGAAACCTACTGGCACAGGAACGAACAAAGGGTCTGGGATATGTAGTGTCTGAGTTTGGGGGTTAGCTTTGCCATCCCATATTTCCATTTCCAGACTAACTGTGGTAAGAGAATAAATTTTAAAAGCCTTCATTTTTCTTCATAGTTTTAAGGCTAAAAAAGACTATTAGATCATCTGGTCTGACCTTTTACATCTAGAGGCCATCACACTTCCTCCAGTTTATGAGTACCTCCATAAAAAACCAGCCCCTATTAATTTCAATCACCACTGAGGGAAATAAACCTGCACCACTCAGAAAAGGATTTCTCTGAAGTTCACCATTCACCGCCATTCACACTGTTATCATTCACATTCTTTCTAATTACTGCACTATATTCTCTCTGTATATTCATTGTTAAGATACTGGGAATAAGAGATTAAATTACAGTGGCATCCCATTTTGGTCACATTTCACATAGTAAAAAGGATTCCCAATGGGAAGACTTGGGCAGTCTATAGGAAAAAAAAAAAAAGAACACACACAAAAGGGAGAAATCACTATTTTCCCTAGCTCACATAAACCCAAAGAGATTAAACGATTGGTCAAAAGTCACCCCAAAGTTGTTGTCAGAGATGGAGCTGAAACCTACTTTCTCAAGTCAAATCTGGAGTTTTAATCACCAGAACACCCTTCCTCTCCCTTCATTGCTTTCATTTATCATTTCAGGCTAGGCAGACTACATCGAAATGATGGCTTTGTGAAGCATAGAAACACAGTTTTACGGGCAATAAACAATAAATATGAACCTGAGAGACATCTCCGGGAAGCCTCCCTACCAAAAATGAGTCCCTTTTCTGGTTTTTTTTCTGCTTAGAAGATGGCAAAACCATTCCAAAACCATTCCAAAACCATTCCCTTCCCCTCCTGCCTGCATCTCTTTGCTGGGCTCAGACTGCTGCCAACCACACCGCCCTGGCAGTGCCAGCTCCCCTGCATGACACGTTGGCTGCAGGATGGCAGCGAGCACTCCTTCCCCCTGCCAAGATGACAAAGTCCTGGCTGGCTCTGCCGCCGCCTCTGCCAGTGTACCAGAGAATCGGTTGTGTGATTTCATTTAAGCACTGCTAACTAATTATTAACTGTAGGCTCAGCATTCAGGGTGGAGACAATGGGATCAGCCAGGCACCGCTCCATGGATGGGGGGGCACTGCAGTCAGCACGGGTTCTGTTTAATTACTGTGCAGTGGAATCAGTCCTGGAGAAGTGAATTGAAAAGTATACAGAATCCTGATCAATAACCAGAATGGCTGTTCCTCTTTTTTTTTTTCAGGGTTTCTCTGAGTTTCTGCCCATAGGATTCCAATTGTTCTTTGTAACACCAAAGTCAGAATATACTTTAAAAGCGAGATCATAAAATCATAGAATTGTTTGGTTTGGAAAGGACCTCAAGATCATTCCATTCGGATCCCTTGCAATGGGCAGAGACACCTCATGCTAGACCATGTCACCTAAGGCTCTGTCCAGCCTGTCCTTGAACACTGGGGCATTTGCCACTTCTCTGGGCAACCTGTTCCAGTGCCTCATCATTCTCACAAGGAAGAACTTCTTCCTTATATTCAACCTAAACCTCCCTGTTTAAGTTTAACCCCATCACCCCCTGTCCTATCGCTACGGTCCCTGATGAAGAGTCCCTCTCCAGCATCCTTGTAGCCCCCTTCAGGTACTGGAAGCTGCTTTGAGGTCTCCACACAGCTCCTCTTCTCCCGGCTGAATAGACCCGATTATGAGTGATGAATTATGAAGGGTTGAGCCCCAAACCCACCTCTGCATCTAGGCTTTTATGTATTTTGCTTGGGCACCCAGATATAAACTTGAGGGTGATGGATGGTTCTACTTTATGGCACCCCCAGGCAGGATGTAAACCCCCCCATAGGTTAGAAGGGCTTTGTTCCAGACTCAGGTCCAGACTTTAAAGTTTCAGGCCTCTGCTTGGCACTAGGCTTTGCTTCATGTAAAGGCTAAACTCCTATGTTACCTTCTCTCCTGAGGGATTTGTACGGGGAAAGGCTGACTTTATCTCTTTTAGCATTCCCATCTCACTGGCTCTATTACTTTTAAACTGCAGAACTGCACACCAGATCAGCTTCGTTTTCAGAGTGCCTCAATGCTCATTCAGAAATGGGTGCATCTTAGCAACACTTAGGATGATTTTCCAAGATGTTTCTTCATTTCTAGCAGCCTATTGATTAAGATATTTCTATCTCAGAGAGACATCAAGTGACAGTTTGGTTCAAAATAGTAGGAGAAGAAAAAATACAATCAGAGTCCTTTGGAGAATGTGCTTCATCCTGGAAAAGCTTTGCTCCACATAGAGAATCCATGGGCATGATCTCTATCAGAGGGCACAGACAGTAGCCGGAACATCTCTTATGTGTTTCCAGCAGTGGAAACACATAATGTGCATTTGAGACAGGGAACACTGGTCCCACGGGAAGGATTCAGTGTTAAGGAACCAGCAGTCCCACACCAGGGAGGCAGCAGCTCCTCACTAACACGGAGCATGTGAGCAAGGGCTATCATGACCAGGGATAAGGAAAAGCGCATGCTTTAGCAGGTCTCAGGGCAAGGATTAGAGAAAATGGGCTGCATATCTCACAGAGCAAGTGCATGTCAGGGGCTGAAAGTAAACTCAGCCCTTTGGCGTGGGAGCCTGGTGCTGTACCTGCAATGAAGCCTTTCCTGCAAATGGAGACATCAGAAGGGGATGACATTCCCCAGGGGCTGGCAAAATGTTATATGAATCACACCGATTCATATATGAATTTCCTGGCTCCGCTCAAGAAACATCTCTCTCAGCTCTGAGTGAATTTCTAGACCAAAGACACATATTTTTAAATTAGGATTTCTTTTTCTTTCCACTTTCAATACCTTGGCAGTGCTTTTTCACTAAGCAGTTATTAAAAAGAAGGAAGATATAGTCTCGTACCTGAGTAATATTTCTTCCCCAATATTGCTCAATTTACCCATGTGATAGACCCTCCTCTTTCTCCTCAAGCCTTCTGGTTTATTCATTCTGATCCAGTTCCCAGTGGTGTTGACATCCCACTTTTCTCCCACATGGATCGGCACGCAGGAAGGGACACCCTGTCCATGCAGGCTCCCTTCCTGCATCTCTCAAAAAAGGCTGTGGTGGGAAAAGGAAAGAATCCTCTAAAACAATGGAAAGAAGCATTGACTCTTTCTTGAGATGTACCAGGCTCTTCCAGCCACGATTCCTCACATCCATCCCTGGCAAGCCATTGTGGGATACTGTGTTTGACTCCCAAACTCTGTTGCTAAGACGACATTTATTATGATACATAATGTGAATAAAGGATGAAACTGTACGCAGCATGCTGATTTGCCATAACTGTCATCTGTGATGATAGTCTCCAGTTTATACCTCAAATGAATTTTGCATGGATGGTGCCGATGCTACCAAGTGCAGCAGAGGTGTGTTTTACAAAGCTGCCTGGGCCTGGCATGAAGATCATGCCACTTTAAACAGCGAATCTGTTATTGTGATGTTTGTGAGAGGAGAACAAGTGGGAAAGTCACTTTCAAGTGCAGCTCAGTGCTCTTTTAATGAGGAATGGGGTCTTCTTCAGAGTCAGCCAACTACTAAGGAGGAGCTGACACCCTTAGTAGTCAACATCCTCAAAACATCTGACAGCTCCAGATAAATCAGTCTGTGTACTTCCTCCCCTTCTCATATCACCTGCGGTGACAGGAAGGCACTAATTTCCTTTGAGAGGGAGAGAGATGGATGCACGCGTGCATCCTGGGCATGTTGATCCTTCAGTGCAAAATTAACAAAAACAGAGGCCAGGGAGAACTGGGAATAGGCACAGCAGTTTGTCAAGAGGAAGGGTTTGCCATAGTACAGCCCCGTATTCATCATATGGTAACTTACAGATATGCATACTGCAGAGGCACATTGCATTAGCCCCTGGAAGAGGAAGCTATGATGAGCACAGTGTGTTTGCTGAACTGACTGCCCAGTTCACAGCTATACTTCTCCCCCATGTAGCACAGGACTTCATGCCAAGGGGGGCTGGCACACAGTGCCATATACACAAGTGATACTTGTGCTTACTGCTTGGTCCTACACTTGAACACAGCCCAGCCCCGGAGGTGCAGCCACCCAGGAAGGAGTTCTCTGACACAGTCACCCTCGCATGCGATCACCCCAGTAAGAGCAAAAGCGATTTCCAGGTGCTGAAAGGCTGTGACTGCATTTTATGGTCCCAGTCCCATACCTGAACAACCACGTGCGTGGGACCTGCAGCACCTTTTGGAGCTGGTCAGGAGGCACTCACTTATCTGTTGCTCACTGCAATCGATACAGAGTTAAGTACTGCCTGTACCCTCTTGAACAGACAATCCTCCCCGCACACTTCCTGAATTCATTACCCTGGTGCTGTCACATGGCTAAATGATGCTATAAAAATTAGATGCTGCAGGCTGTTAAAAGCACACTCATTGACAAGAAACCCACCAAAAAAAAAAGCCACCTCCAGATAGAACCATTTCTCTCCAGCAGACAGTGCAGCTCACAACAGTCCCCTGGTTAGAAACCTCACTGACAGCTTTAGCAGGGTTGGTTGCTATTCGTTTTGTGCCTCATCCCCCTGTCCTCATTGAACTGTCACGTTCCCAGAGACAGGCTCTGGCACCAGGTGAGCTGAAACAAGGAGGAAACGAAAGAAAGACACCCAACCTGTTCAAACAGGAAAGTGGTGCTCTGATGCTGCTACAGGGAGGATCTTGCCCCAAAACCAGACACACTGGCCAGGGCTGAAGATAAAGCTGCCTCCCCTGCCAGTGCTTGATACATGCTGTATTTCAGCTGATTTAAGAGTCCTTCCCCTGCACAAGGACCTTGTAATGAAAAGGAAAATATGAGAAGGAAAAAAAACCAACCAAAGTACCCTCAAAAAACAAGGATCTGAGTTTTTTAAGACTCTCAACTTCTCCCTTCCTAAGCTGACAGTGTTGCCTTGCTGCATCAGGTTACGTTAGCTAAATCACTGATGATTTCATCATTTATATAATGGGATACGATTGGTGTGATCAGATGAGACAAGTCACAGCAATGATGTGTCGCAGCAAAAAAATGTCAAAAAGGAGGAATTTGCCCAATAATCATTTAAAGACACTTACAAATTTGCATTTTAAAATAAATACGTATAATTACATATGCAAACAGAAAGCTATAAATACGTCTATACATGCATGCATGTGTGCACACACATATGTATAATCACATACACATGCTCCTGTGGTTTTCCAGCTAAACTACCACCATGTGTTGTACGTTATCCCTGGGCACCAAGCAGAGAGGCTGAAACCCACCTCTGGGGGCAGGGAATTCCTAAACCAAGTTCTCCTAGACCAGGAATCCAGAAAGCTGCTCCGTGCATGGGCCCCTGTGCCCACTCTGAGTTCCAACATGGTCCAAGCATGGAAAAGCTCAGCAGCACCAAGCCTCACAACACAAATGAGGATGTTTTGAGGCGAGCAGGTCAAGACCATAGCTCCCTGTCTTTACATTTACCTTCTTGTGCTATGTCTTGGGAGCTTGCATCCCTTCAAAGCCCCTGAGGCTGCATAAGATGTTGCCGTGGTGCAGTTGCATTGCTCTGCAAGTGTCAATACATGCTTGGGTGACACAGAATTGCACCCCTCTGAGCAGAAGCACTCGCTTTCACTCCAGTTTCATACCAGGCTGCTTCTTTCTTGCACTGTTGAGTATTTCAGTGGCAAAGCTCTTTTGTGTGTAAATAACCACTAGGTGCTATTTCATTTTTCTCAAGCAAAGAAAATTCATAAAATAAAGCAGACAGAATTCATTTCTGTGAAAAAAGAGAGGGATTAAACATAGACAATAAATTACAAAAACACTGTCCATGGTGAACAATGCCACCAGATGACCATAATGGAGATCCAGTGCTCTTGTGCTTTTATTAAAAGAACAAAGCACTGCAATTAAATGTAAAAGCCGGTAATATGTCATCGTACCTTAAGCATCCTTTTCTCATTCATTGAACACTGTCCTCTGATTTAATTGAAGCCTCTGGTCCCTTTGAGACAGCAATAGTCCTTACTCTAGGCCAAGTTTAGCATTTCATTATTTAGTAATCTGAGATGGAGTCATGCTATTGACTCTCAAGCAATCCTCTTTGCTTCTTATAACAAAAAGGATGCCCACAGAAATAATTGATACCACATTCTACTCTCTAGTAAATCGTCCCTTAGTGGATTGTGAAAAGAGGTTTTTGATTTAGACTTAAGAATAACAAAAAGTTGGGTATATTTTTCACTGATGACCCCCATATGACATGTCCATAAACCCTTTCACAGCAGGAATGTTGGCCTAAAGGCATTTTAGCAGCTAAAATGAGTGACTAGAGGCTTTCCAGGTTTTGCTATATATATTCAGTATATAAGTGATGCCTTCATACAGCAAAGTCATTTTTTTCTATAGAACAACTCGCTGTAGATCTCATCCAGCCAAGATCCAACCCTCTCCTCCTTGATATCAGGCAGCCATCGGTGCTTTGCACCTCATAAAGGCAATCAGCAACTTGCAGATTCATTACAGCTTTGCAGGATGGAAAGGAGCTGAAGCAGAATGAGGTGTTTTCTATGTTACAGGGAACAACCCAGGTAAGTCAGGCACAGGGTCCTGGAATAAAGCCCCTGCATTCTCCTGAGGCTGGGAATGGTGTTAACCAGTTTCCCAGCTCTGAAACACCCTTCCCTCCAGGGAGCCTCTGTTACGTTCTTTCTTTAGGGTCTTCATCCCTCCCTGCTGCAAGTGGAGCTTTGCTCCCTGCAGATTGCCCCTGAAGGGGTTGTGCTGTAGCTGCAGTTCCAGCTCCTCGGCTGGCTGCCCAAGCCTCACTGAAGCTGCCCATGCAGGAGCTCCCCTGCTGACAGTGATGCTGGAGGTGCCGTGACTCTTCTGCCACCTCCCCACTGGCACAAAACCAGCGTCGCAGCCACCACCTCAGCCATGAGAAAGCCACAGCCAGGTATATCCCAGGCATCCTTTCCAGTTCCTTTCATGCAGAACACTGCACAGGGAACCACTGTCTATCCCAGAGGACTCCCAGAAGGCTGGGAAGTGCTGGAGGGCTAAACCAATTCTCCTTTTCCATTGGGATCATCAGGCTATTCTTACACAGCTGCATAGGGTAATAATCACCTCCTCCTGCCTTTAGCCTATTTGCAGGGGCACCAAGAGCATCCCTCCCTTCCTTCACTGGCTCCCTCTGTCACTTTGCAGCCCTGGAATGACTCAGTGCATGGGTCCCACTGCCAACCTCCTCCTCACCCAAAAGTACTCCTCAGTTCACACAATGCATTGTAATGCTGGATGTGTCTCAGGAGGTCTTGCTGTACCCACAAAAAGACAACTCTCCATGTGTCCTGAAGTCAACAGCACCATGTTCAACACAAG
>JBCJKH010016625.1:0-15916 GCA_039877255.1 Loriculus beryllinus
CTTGTCCAGGCTGCCCCAGCCCAGCTCTCTGAGTCCGTTGTTTCAACTGAAATGCTGAACTTAATTTTCAAGTCCAAGGCTGGGTCACTGCAGGTGTGCACATCTGCTTAAACATGGCACAAGAGCTCACTGGGTTCCTGTGCAGTGCTTGTAGTGCTGCCTTGCACTGTTCTGCTCTCACTCCAGCCATTTATTTTTTGCAGTTATCGTGGAAAGGAGTAGTAACAACTAACTCATTTCCTAACCCTGTTCTCAGAGTTTTTAAAGACTATTTCTAATGCTTCTTGGAATTCTGCATTCTCTGAATGAATCACAGCAGCGCAAATTGATGCTCGTTGTTAATGAGCTGCGATGGAAGCAGCAGTGCTGCTGACCCTGCCGTCTGTGGCCTGATTTATAAGCTGCTTCAGACTCTGAAGCTTAAGGAGCCCTTAAGTCTCTTTTTCCTCTGCAAGACAAATAAAAGGCTGTTATTGCAAATTAGAATGTGAGCCAGAGCTTCTAAAGACACCAAAACCAAAGCAAACAAAGGGAAACTGAAAGGATTGTTTGGAGGGGTTTGTTGCTATTCTCAGAAGAAGGAATATTGTTGATTTTTAGGGAAAGTTCATCCTGGAGGCAGTTGTATTGCTTTAGCAAGATGGAGCTGTTTAACATTTCAGGCTTATCCGCCAAAAAATAGTAATAGGAAGTTGTATGGAGAGGAATGTGCTGACAGCAGTGATGTTTGGATAGTAATTCACATGTTGGAGATGATGCTCTGGAAAGCTGCCCAGCTGGGTAATGCAGACTGGGGACGCTCTGGTGCTGATGGCTGTACAACTGATTGGCATTTCTGCTCTGTCATGAAATCAGGTTGCAGATGAAATGGAGATGGCTGTAGAAGGCAGGGCTTGGAGGCAGCAGTGTTAGAGGAAACCTCTCAGTGATTGGCCTGGTGTGATGGGAGCACTTCTTCCCTGTGGCGTTTGCTTTCAGAAGGCAGCTTGGCCATGGTTTGAGCTGAGGGACAAGGTGATGCTCCTCAGCAACAGTAGGGGTTATGGGTTGTCCCAGGAGCACTCAGTTGTTGGTGTTGTCTAAATCTTGTTCTCCAAACCTGTTCCACTGGGTCTTTCTGTGATAGAGCGCATAATTGTTCAGAATAAAATGGTGCTCCTGGACATGTTGATCCCTTTTCTCCTGTTTGTTGTGAGGCTCCAAGTGGCATTACGCTTACTGATTCTGCAAATGGACCTTGTCAAAGATGCTCTTGGGTGGCCACATTCTGTGTTGGGCACAGGCTGTGTTACAGATCACTCCCAGATCATCCAGCAGCGCAAAAAAGGCACAAACTGCTCCATTCTCCCACCACTGCAGCCTGTTTCTGTGCTTCTCCCAAGGCCCTAACACGGGGATTTCCTTTCGTCAGGAATTTGAGTTGCTCTAAACCCTGTTGAGAGGACCTAACACAAGAGACAAGATCTGTTGGTGATACTGTATTTAAAATTACTCTCTCATGGATGTTTTTTCTGTAGAAATGGTTGAAATGACTGATAACTGTTGTGTCTTTAGCTCTGTGAGCAGCGCAAACTCCCTGTCAGAGTGCATACAGCCAACTTAAATGCAAATTCCACACCGCCAGCAACTTTATTACACATGAAAACCAGGTTTCACTGAGCTCATAAGTTATCAGAGGGAGAACAATAGTATATTACCACTCCTGTGCAGAAACAGAAGAGGAGGCAGCACTTGTCCTTGAGAGACCTGGCTGCCAGCCATGCTGCAAACCAGGCTCTTGGGTACCTGCTGGCATTGTGTGGAGCTTCTTCATTAATAATTAAAACCCAAGCAATACCTGAGGAATAAGTAAGTGTCTATTGACACAAGTGCCGTGCTCTGCATCACTGCTTGTTGGCATTGTCACTGTTTAACCCCAGCCAGCTGTTGAGAAAGGGGCTGCTGGTTGTACCTGCTCCTGCATGAGCCACCGGATCCTCATGGGTTTAACAATGAGGATGTGCTGTGTTAAGGAAGACCCTCCTGCACCTTCTTCAGTGCTTTAAACCCAGGGTTATTGAATTCCATTCTTGAAGCCAGGCACCTTCCTGAGCCATTAACGGGTCTGTGTTACAGTGGTTTTACTGACTTCATCAGGTTTGAGCTGAGATCAGTCTTTAGGTGTGAATATCCCAATTTGGTGTTAGAACCTCAGGGTCTACAAATTGTCTGGGGATTAATGTTTTATTCCTTGCAACTCTTTGGAAAATGGATGGGATCAGTTGCAGCTGTGAATGTCTAATTAGCCTTCCAGATGGCTTCTCCAGAGTCCCAGTCACTTGATTCTAGCATTTGGTGGTGTCCAGGAATTACAGGCACAAAAAGCAAAAGGCCCTTTGAAGCCTGACTGAAAACTTGACTTAAGCCCCCGGAAATAATAAAAGGAAAGTAAAGAACCCAGTAAAGCTGCAGAAAAAGGATTAAGAGGGGAGAAAAGCCAATGGGGACAAGTAATTCTGGCTCTGTGTGATGGGGTGATATAATGTTTATGCTGTCACTGGAGCCAAGGACTGCTTCCAGGTCTATACACATCCACTTTTTCAATCTGCAGCCACTCTCCTCTATTTTTGTGCTATACTGGCATCATTTAAAAAGAAGCTAAAGTTTAAGAGCAAAGATATATATTTTTTATCTATTTCCCAGAAGTATTTTGTGTGTCATAAAGAGCCTGAATGTGTTCTGCTGCCTCTGAAGTCTTCACCGAGAAACCAGGCCAGCTCAAAACCAGCAGCAACAACAACAAATCTGCCTTTGGTTTGGCTTTTTACAGACAATTTATTCCATTTCTCTGGTGGTGTCCCATAGGAGGGAACCACTGGTGTAACCATCACTGCTCCTCATGAGCATCTGTGCCTCCAGTCCTCTCTCCTGTTGGAAGAGGACCATGTGTCCCAGAGTTGCTGATGTTGGTGGCAGCCAGCACCCCTGCCTGGCTCTCCTTACACCCATCTGAATGCATTCCAATGTCAGATTGTATTAAAAGGGTTCTAAATTCTTCTGGTAGGAGCCTGCATTTTAGGATTGATGAGTGTGATCAGCAAACTATTCAAATAAGTATGCTTATTATTAAAACCCTGCCAGCAACAGGATGAGAAAAGTAAAGGCACCCAGACTCCTTCAGGCCTTTCCCATATCTGGTTTCTTTGATTCCTTGGGTGACGTTTCAGAGCTGATCTGTGCTGAACAGATACTCAAATACCTCAGGAGCTTTTGCAGCATTCAGGCTACACGTAGCAAAAATGTGTATTTGAAGAAACGAAGGAACAGCTACGAGCAGGTGGTCCAGCAAATTGGATAACTTAATCTCAGCAACCATCTACTCCAGACTGACAGGTCTCCTTCCTTGGTTCTTCTGAGCAGTGGGGAACACCAGCTGCAGGACTCTGTTGAACTGAGATAGTACAAGCTGCCGACTAAATGTCAAAGAAGATGTTATTTTAGAGGTCAGAGACCACTTCAGAAACTTCCAATGAAGGTACACCAGCAACAAGGACAAAGAAACTGCAAAAAACAGGATTTTCTCTAAAGAGCACTCGGTAAGAGGCTGTGCAGAAGAGCTGGTGGCAAGAAAGCAATTCTCAGTGAAAGATGGTCAGGAATACTAAGGCTGGTAGGGAGTCAAAGCATAAGGAAACAACATAGTAACATTAGTCTGGAAAGTATTTAGGGTAAAAAAAGAGAACAGAAACTCACGTATATGGACATGCCAGCAATATCATTTTACCTGAGTTATAAATCATTATTCATGGTTTGCTAATGTCAAGAAAGCAAACTAGTAATAGTACTAGACTGGATAATCAAAGTCAACAGTCAGTTAAGGTGATATTAATTGTATTTGACTGATGAGAAGGGGTGGGATAGTGAATAGCTGGCAGAGAGAAAATGTAAAATTTGATGCCTGCTAAATGAGGCATGATGAATAATGGTTTTTCTTGTCAAAACCACTGTTAGTTTCCCCTCAAGCTGTGAGCAGGTATTCAGGAACATGTGTCTAATTTTAACCAGGGGCCTGATCCTTCTCCTAATAAAAGCAACAGAAATTATAACTGATACAAACAGGAGCTGAAAAAGACCAAGATAATGTCCTACAGCCACAAGCTGAAATTCCATCTAATTTCACAAAACGTACATTCAAAGCAAAGCAAAAATAATCCAGGGAGGGTACCTATTATCTCGCATGAACAGCCAGCAGTTGTTGACAGGACTTAATAGCATTTCCCATGAAATTGGACTTAATCTGTTTTTTGTTGAAAACTATTTCTTTTCATGTATTTATTAAGAGTAAGTAGAATTTATGACAAGATACTCTCTAACCAAAGCATTAAAAGTGGGTCTCAGCTAAATAAAATAATACAGCGGCAATATAAGTCATTCAGATCTTAGGATAAGGCTATTCAGATAATTAAAATTACTGGTTTGTGTTTATCTTACTTGCTACATCTTTCCAGAAATTGTTCAGCTGTTAGCCTATTCTATTAATGTCAGCTGTTGTCCTGTTGCAATGTGCATGAGGCTGAACTGCACTTTTCTGGGGAGAAAACAGTAACAGCTACATGCGTTGGCTGCATATCTGATGTGTTCTAAACCTGCTCTCAGTTTTCATTAATTTTAGAGAACCAAGACATTTCCTATTATCATTACAATAAAATGAATTTGTGGTAGGGCAACTAATAAATCATTACTCTCCTTAGTCTTCTTGCTATGCAGAAGACAACTCTGTCCAATTATTTGGTCAAGAGCCCTGGGGGTTATGCACATAGAGACTTACACCACATAACAAACCAATAAAGACACCAAAAGTCAGGAGCAGAACAGAGATGTGCTATAAAAGCAGCAATGCCTGAGATTCATTCTCTCCAAACTCTCTTTCAGACATTTTTTCTGTATCATTCTGATGCAAACTGATACCACATGTTTAACAGCAGGCTGCAGAAATAATTTAGGCACAGAATAAACAAAGCAATTCCTGGGGATAGACTGTTCAGCAAGCAGAACCACAGTCCCTTTTAAGATCCCACTGAATCCAATGAAGAAAATGCTGAGCAGCAAGGGCTGTGTAGTAAAAATAATGCAGGGAAACTATGTGGTCTCCACATCCAAAATTTCAAAACAAAGATATAAAAGAGCCTCAGCCAGTAATTCCATTGCAGAGCTTCTTCCATCTCACCCAAAGCATCTATTAATGGCCACCTCAAATGACTACGAAACAAATGGATTCAGTGATTGTCGCTGGTGCCAGATGCACAGAAGGAAATTAATGTTTTGAGAAATACAGAACTGGGACTTCCAGCCCACTAAATCACAGGATTGGAAGTGAGACCACTTCACCACAGTTCAGACACAAATTCAAATCCCCCAAATTTGGAAGGATTGAGAGTGCAATTTAGACCCATCTTTAACTGGAGTTAATCTTTAGCTCATGAGCTTAAGGGTCTGTTTATGAATCATTCTAATAATACCTAGACTATGTGTATACATTGCCACTGAGATCAGTGAGCAGGCCTGAAGACCTCATGGAGCTAATCCAACCATCGCGGACAACAGAAGGCACAAACAGAGGTCACGCTGGGAAGAAGGGACTTAAGTGGCACAGCAGGACTTAATCCAGTATTGCCTGCAATGTAAATTCAGAGGTGCCATCAGTCATGTGTTAGTGCTAATGAACTGAACTCAGGCAACCTAAGTTTGACAGCTTACCTCTCACTGTCTTTGCAGCCCTGTGACTACCCAGGTCTTTCTAGTCAGAGAGCTCTGCTGTGCTGCTGGAGTACTCAGGAGCCCATCTCTGCTGGGTTTTTCCTTCTGCAGACATGGCTCCAGACTCTCCCTGCACAGGTCTTGTAACCACAACTCCTTCCTCAGGCATGTACATGTCTTCATGACTCATGTACCCCTACAGTCACGAGCACCACCTAAATACTTCATCTTCTCCCTCCCTCAGACACAGCCTGCATAAGCACCTGCTGAGATGCTCCAGCGTTCACCCTGCCATCAGGAAAAGCAGCAA
This sequence comes from Loriculus beryllinus, assembly GCA_039877255.1. Taxonomy (NCBI): domain Eukaryota; kingdom Metazoa; phylum Chordata; class Aves; order Psittaciformes; family Psittacidae; genus Loriculus; species Loriculus beryllinus. The sequence goes on from JBCJKH010016625.1 coordinate 6,047, forward strand.
CAGTAGGGTTGCAGATGATCTGGAAGAACCTACCTCCTGTCCACCAATTACTGGGACAGATGTCAGATCAAGCTCTTGCCTGGGTGCATGCCAGAAGAAGAGTCTGGCTTTCTGGGCAATGTTTGAGCAACAGAATAGTCAGAAGCATGTGTGGACCCCATGCAGTCTGTAGATTGCTGCTCTGACCACACTGTCATGCATAATTCAGAGAGAAGACACCGCATGCTATTAAAGCCTTTTCTGTAACAAAGCCTGTGATGTGGAAAGTACAAGCAAACAATTACTCATACATACTACCCAGGTAGTAAATAATTTGTGGGTTTGATATTCTCCTCTTCTGAGGATGTTTTTGCATTGTGTCAGTCTCTTTCTTTTTTTTCTCCCTAACATATTCTTATTCTTTTTCAAATTGCAATGCTCGTGAAAGTAAAAGCACCAGCACCAGTGACACAAACAAACTCCACATAAACTTGCAAGCAGATTCCTGTAAATACTCCTTCAGTCCAACCTGAAATACCCCTGCTGATCCTATGCAAAAACTTCCAGTTTTGTACAACTGCCTGCTGTTGATGTGACCTTTCAAAGATGTGAGAGTTGAAGTGAATTACAGAATAGTTCAGTATGCCTCAGACAGGCACTAGGAAGAAAGCACAGCCATGTGTATTGTTCAGGAGAGAGTAAAGCGTTATTATATATGTGCCTTGCTGGAAACCAGCCCTTCATTTCTCTCTAACAACAGGGTCTCCAATTCTGTGCTCATTTCTGCAAGGAGCATACACTGTTTTGTTTGATAACTTCAGTATAAGCAACAAACAAAAAAAGGGAACTTTCACTTTTTCTTTGTTTTTGTCCTTTTCCCCCACAGCCTTGTGCGTACATGTGAGATTTCTTCCTTCTATTGCCTAAATCGATTTTAGCATAATGCCTCTTAGCATGATGCCTCTTAAACAAAGAGATGCTGAGGTTGACAGGGACCCTTTGCAGGTGATCAAGCCCACCCCCTCCTCTTCTGCAGACTTCTAATCTCTGTGTTACAAGCATGCAAAAGCAGACCATGGGCAGGAGGCATTCACCCGTGCACTCTTCAAAGGACTCAAAAGCCTTTCTATCCCATTAATATTTCCATAGATTGCCCTTTTTTATTTTTCCCACCAGACAAAAAAAAAAAAAGAAGTGTCCTTGTGGGGTACTATGAGAAACAGGGAGTGGGCCGTTGCGGAAAATGCCCAGAACCATCAGGTAGGGATTGCACCTCTTGCAAAGGCAGATGCAGAAGAAGCATTAGTAAATTCAAATATCTATTAGCACAGTCTGTTGCCAATGGCAAAACAGTGGAGAAGGCCGTACTTCCACTAGGTGTCATCCCCCAGAAACTGCCACGTTTGAAGTAACTTTCTGCAAATGGAAACACGCCATTTGCAGCTCCCCCTCCTTCTCTTAGGATGCTTTGATAGAGCCTGTAAAACCAGCCCCCACCTAAGAAATGTCCTTTACATCTGCTCGCAGAAGTGTGAGCTGAGGCTCTCTGCTGTGGAGGTGTTTGGTGGGGTGAAGAAAGGAGAGCGCTCATCTGTGAGCTTTTGGAGACAACTGGTGGATATTTTTCTTTTCCAGCCAAGCAAAACCGAGTTAAACTGACATGCAAACACCGTACTGGTCTGCGGTGAACAAGGAGAGAGCTGGACAACGTCACTATAAGCTACGTCTGAAAAACGGGCTGGTACAGATGGGGTGAGGCCAGGCTCTAAGACTTTCCACTCACACACAGCAGAGGGCTGTGTTGGGCTTAGCAGAGCAGGGACTGACCGTCGGGAGATTTACTCGCTGCAAAAAAACACCCAAGCTCGAGCAGAAACAAGTCCCGTGGTCACTGTAGGATGAAGAAGAGTCAGGAAGGACCAGTATGATCTCCTCATCTTCCCTCCTCAGAGCACCAGAGGTGCTGCCATCACTTCTGCTCCATCCCAGTAACTCGCAGTATAATGGGATCTTCTGGCCATGCAACCCATTTTCCCCCAAACAAGCTTCTCTCTCCTTTGGTCCTGACCAGCTTTAATTCTAAACATTGATTTATTTTGCTACACACATTTATTCCAGGAGAGAGTGGCTGCTTTGCTACTATATAGAGATCAATTGTTCATTCTTTGCACAGAAGTACACACAGTTCTGCTTGCTCCATAACAAAAGGGATGTATCAGCAATGAGAGTGTTTCTGGGACAAATGTTATGGATCATTAGAAACCCAGGAAAGGCATAGAGCCAGCACAATGAAACAGGGCTGTTATCTAAGAAAGAAGATAGGTGCTTTAATGTACAGATACTGTGTACCTGATAAGGCACAAAATACTTTATTTCAGTGATATAACATGGGATATTCTAAGGTATATAGTATGCACCGTTGCTATAACAACATGTCAAGAGTGCTACTGCCATAGCATTAAAACTGCAGATATTTATGATGGAGTTTGATTCATAAGCAAAGAGACAAAAGCCTAGAAGGCTGTAATAAGCAGAAACCTGAGGTCAAATCACATACTTTTACTTTTGGGGAAAGAGGGGGAAAATAAAGATCTGCAGGATTCAAATGAAGGAAAACCAGCATTAGATGGTTCTAATGACCACTCACAGCCTGAACAAACTGCCTAGCATCAACACTGCTCAATGGATTCGGTTTTGCTGCAATGACAAAAAATGGCCATGTCAATACAAGGAAGAGCTCTTTTTCACCTCTTGTATGACTAAGCAATGAGGCTAACCTACCATCTACAGTGCCTCATTTTGCTCGCTGTGGTGTGTCAATACTCCAGAGAAATAACAAGTATTGCAGTCTAGATGAATTTATTGATGAGCAATGACTCATATATTTTTGACAAGTAATAGTTTTGGTGTCTCCTGGAGTTTTATCAAGGGAATTCTTTCCTAGCAATAACACCTGAGACAGAACATCAACAAAGAGGAGCTCAGTCTTTATGGTACCTACCCCTGAGTGGGCTCAGTACCCCATCGCTATTTTTAAGTCCCCAAGTGCTGAGTGACTTTGCACAGGAACAATTTGTATAGGAACCTATTTCAAGAAGAAATTGACCAATCAGGATTAGCCTCAGAGGTACAGCAACTGAACATTGGGCAACTCAGCCTGCTCCCAAATGAGTCACAAAGATCTCCTCATCAGGGTAAATGCCAAGATATACCAGCCACAAGTCACAGCTGTCATGCTCCATTTTAAAACATTTGAATCTTTATGAACTGTTAGTGGGATCGAGACAGAAGCATGATGATGCTAACCTTGAAACACTGGAATTAACCATTTCCACCATCATTTAGATGGCTCTGTCCAGTAGCACTGTTTCAGATGACTGAATTATCTCCTGGACCAGAAAGAAGACTATTTATATGTATAGGAAAGAACAAGAACTACCAGAAACTTAGCACCTCACCTAAGCAATATATTTTACATCTCAAGAGTTATATGAGATAAATCTAATTTAAAGGTTGTAGGCTACTGTCTCCTTTTGTGTTTTCCTGTACATCCCATACAACCTAGGGATGGGGATTACTCTGAATATAAACAATCTTAGCAAAGTAAATGTGTGAGAAACTACAAAAATTATTATACATATTTTTCTGTCACCTGAAAAAAGAGTGGGTCTCATTCAGGAGATACAAATCAACAACCAAAGCCAAACTGAGGAAAGCATTGCCTGTTTTTTCAAACAAATATGGTCCATTCATGCCACCCTGATAAACACAGTGATGTACTAACACAAATTAACTAATCATGCTGTCACACAGTTTGCAGCTTTGTAATCATTTGTAGCTCAATTCATTGTCACTTTTCAATGTGTCTTAATTGGCTGTAGATTATTGCATTGTGTTTTATATACCTTGCTTTGTTGCAATTTCAATTAACACTGCTGACATCGTATTTTCATTATTGTTATTATGCTGACAAGGAACAAGTTTGCACGTGTTTTCTATTGGCCTCCAGAACATCAGCTTCATTACAGGCTGTGAGGTTCACCATTACTGAGCTAACAGTCCCTCAATATTAAGTTCAGAAAACAGCAAACACCTAAAACCATGGAGTTTGGCCACTGCAGATTCAACCTTCTCCTCGCAGTGCTGAGAGCTAACTGTATGGTGCATGATGTGAGCACTGCATTCAGGCCACCCATGTGCAGCATCAGTATCCATCCCCAGGGATCGCAGAACAGACCTACAAGAGGTGGGCACTCTCTAGGCACAGTATCATCCCATGTCTGCTTCCCTTCTCCATGACCATCACAAAATCCAGGAGGTGTACAGGGATGTTATGAAATCACCATCACTGGAGATCTTTCAGGTTAGACAGACTTCAGTTCAGCAGATGATGCTTGCTTATGTACAAAGTTGGTCCTGCATTTGGGTGGAAGACAAGTAAGGCAATGCCCAGCCTCATCGTGTCTATGGATCTCAGATTTTGCTATCCTAGTAGTGACTTGACTTCCCCCCCCCCCCCCCATTCATCAAACCAAACATCTTGTTTACTTAAAAACTCACAAATGTGCAAAGAAGTGAGTGCTGCATTTCCTTCACAGCAGTCTAACTGGTTTTGACCATTAGTACACTGATCATTACACTGTTTCAGAAAACATAAGTAAATTGCCACACTTGTGAGCAAAGGGAAGCAGAAAAGGGGCACTGCACTGACCAGTGTGCTCAAAAATCACCTCACCACCAAAAGCACTCACTACAAGGTGGAACAGTGTCACATACCAGTCTGCTCTGTCCAAATATGTGGATGGATTGCCCAAGAGTAGCTGGAACACTTAAGATCAAGAAGACAGGTAAAATACCTGCTAGATAAGACATAAAGCTACAGTGCAATTAGAGGTATGGTAGGAGCAATACCCGAGTCAGACAGAGGCTTCCTCACCTACTGGGACAGGAGCAGAGGTGCTGGGGGCCACTGGTCCTGGGCACCCTGTCCACAGCCAGGTCCCTCCACATACACTGCCAGGGAGGCAGCACTGCCATCAGCCCCCAGTTGGAAGCCATGTAAAACACCAAGCACCAGTCTGATCACAGCAACCCCAAAGGATCAGGAAGCCACAGCTGGTAAAACTTTGCTTTAAAAATGGGCCCAGAGAAGCCAAGATTGCTGCAGAGTTGGGCCGTTAAGACCAAAGAAAACAGACACTAGCACAGCATTACTGGGCACTGCTGTCATTGTGCTCTGCATACCAGGTATGACAGCAAAAGCTGAACTTACAAGATCCTTCCCATATGAAATGGGATGCATCTCAGCTGTACAAGTTATTTGGTCTTTGCATTTCAAAGGCAAGCACTGTTGGTGGCCAACAAAAAAGCGCAAACACATCCTGCTACCAGGTTTCACCACAGAGCCATGATTTACATGTGCTTTTGAAAGCTACAAAAGCAGGTATTTGTTCCTTTCCCATACCTAATGTTTCTGATAACAAGAATCAACAACCTGTCTGTACAATGAGGGGAAACTGTCATTAGCATACAAAACCTGTGGGCTGGAGTAAGCAGTAGGTCATAATCAGGAGTAATTTTATGGCAGATGAAGCCAGAGCAACATACTGGACTATGCTCACCAGTGGAGCTCTTTAGGTAATCTGTAACTAGCACTCCACACTTCTTTTCAAACCAATCTACCTACAGCTGCTGTATGAAAACAGCCTCAGCAAATAGGTACAACACAAGTGTAAATCCCGATGTAGAGGAAGCTCAAAGAGAGCTGGGTAAGCAAACAGAGTTGTTATTGCACAGGGCATGTTAAAAATAAAATAAAACCAAACCAAATAAAACCAGAAGAGTAGGGTAATAAATACAGACACTATATTATCCGTAACCTAAAATGCAGATGTCCTTGCCTCAAAAGCGTTAAGGAAGAGATAACCAGCCAAAAGCTAAGAAAATGGAATGAACCAGGAAACAGACGTGTAATACAACCAGAAAGGGCATGAATTTCAAACAGAACATGAACTGAAAGGGAAAAGACAGAGCAAAGAGGGACAACAGCAGAAGAAAAGCAGGACAACAGAAAAGAGCAGTCTTGTCCTCTTCCTAAACTCGTTTTGTTTATTAACGATTTTGACTGTGTGCAGAGCCTGTGCTTGGGTGTGCCTTCTTTGGCACTGAATTGCAATATAAACAAACTCCAGCTGTGATGCATGGAAGGTCTAGGAGCAGTGGGGAGCTTAATGTCTCTAATGCCTGGTCTTAAAATGGGGCATGGGAGGCTCCAGATAAACTTTGGCATGTAACACATTTCTGAGGGGAATTAGGAACTGGATTAATAACAGTTTGTCACTGCTGTGCTCTGGATATATTTGCAAAATGGAGGTGGTGATGAGATCAGAGTATTTCCTTCTGTGCTGTGCCCAGGCAGTCATCTTTGGTGCCTCCTTTTTAACTGCGAGAGCTATGGTAGATCAAGAAGAGGGGAGAGACGTGAAGGAATACCGTGTTTAACTTACCTTCAGGCCTACCCTTTAAGCCTTGCAGCTATGTCCAGATTTGACTTAAAACATAAGCCACCTAAAGTATGGTTTGTCCCACTGTAACATAGTCAGATTTTTCCATGCAGATAAGCTTTTCAAAACAAAAAGTAAGTGTCTGGAAGTCAGCTTTAAGTAAAGATAAACAAGACTATGTTTTCAAAGCTTTCATTAAACCCACAAGCTGGAAAACAATCATAACCTTTCTGGTCTCTGTGCATCACAAGAATAAAGCACACAGGAACCACACTCCTCCACTGCAGGGAAGCCAAGTACATTTGTGGGCACAAGCTATCCCCACTCAGCTCCACCGCCCTCAGAGCACAGAGCTTTATTTGACTCCATATTTGCTTGCTGAAGTTTTCAGAGGCAGAGATAAAAGCACAATTAAGGACAGCATATAAAACCTCTGTGCCTGAACTCACAGTCCAGAAGTGAGCAGTTTTACTCTTCATCTCAGTACTACTCCTTACCAAGCAATGCTATGTACTTCTACGCTGCTGTTTTGTTACCTGGGCTCTCACTAGTGCTTACTTACCCAAGTTTGACCACAAGTACTTACATCCATGATAAAAAGATGTCTAACCCACCACCCTGGTATGCAGCATACCTCTCACCCTTCACAAATGTCAGGAAAACATCACTACAGGTCTGGCTCTGAAGCCCAGGGTTGGGAGCTGCAGAGGCTAGCACAGACACTGAACCATGCTTCCCAGTCTCCAAAGATTAGTTGGAGCCAGTTCTGGAAAACAAACAGGAGCTGAGGCTGATGAGGAACAGCGAGTGAGGTGGTGGTGGCAATGACTCAAATAAGAAGTCCTAAAGACACAGAATTATTTCAGCTTCTTGAGTATAAGAAGAGACTTAAGATACCCAGAACACAGCGAAGTTGCTTTCTTCCACAGGTGTCTGGTAGGATATATCATAGTAGTATGCTCACAGAGTACAAATTCACTTATCAACAACACAAACAACAACAAAATACACACACATTCTGAGATAAACCAGTGTAAATGAGAAAGTCAGTGCCCCGGTTCTCCCAAAGCAAAGCATGATGCTGTGGACACCTATACACCCTCTAGTACAGACTGATGGGAACAGGCCTGGCTCTTACCCAGCACATCCAGTTAACCCACATCCTCAGCTGCCCATTTTCCAGCCAGGCCACAGTCTTCAGAAGCAGATTCTGGGAAGCAAGAGTCAGTAATGCCTCGTGCAAGGCTCCATCTCCCTTCAGAAACACTTTGTGAGCCAGAATTTGGTTTAATCCAGTTTTCTGTTGTCTTCAGCCATGCAATTATCTATCTAGTGGCCATTGCAATTATCTATCTAGTGGCTTCTAATAAAAACAACAACTAATAATCAACATTTTGTGATACTGGTGTAATTATGAGCTTCCACTGAGTAACATATGAACATCCAATACTAGGCAATCCCATCTTTTAGGTTATTACCAGTTTTTCAAGACACTATCATATAAAATTGTCCTTACTTCAAGTCAGGATTGAATCATCCTATCATCCTACCAAAAGCAGGTTAAATTAAGATGTATGGATGTTTACCGCTGCCAATCACTCACCAATTCTGAAATTAACCTTTTAATTTTGTTAATTTTTAAAATTTTGTTTCTATCTCCAAAATATAATGAATTAAGAAAACAGCTTGGGGGTTTTTTTCTCCTTTTTTTTAAAGAAATACTTGGATTTCCACAGGCCAATAAAAGCCAAGAAGTATATATGACAGATATGTTCACATGAAGTATCCACATTCATTCCATCCTTTAGAAATGCCTGTTGCTTGGAGTAAAGTTTTGAATACTCTTCAGCTTGAGGTTCCAGCTTTAACCCAACCTGGAACACAGTTAATATCAGCAGACAGAAAGGAGGCATGAAACTCATCCCTGGCGGTGTTAAAGGCCAGGTTGGACAGGGCATTGTGTGATGTGAGCTAGCTGGAGGCATCCCTGCCATGGCAGGGGAGTTGGAATCATGTGATCTTAAGGTCTTTTCCAACCCAAACCATTCTGTGGTTTTATTATTGGATTACCCCCTTTTCAGCCCTTCAGTACGTCAAAAGAGACTGCGTTTAGCACCAGTATATGTCAGCAGACATTGAAAATATCCGATGTTTTTCCTTCCGTTATCCCTCGTTACCTTCCACTTCCTCAGCTGTTGCCAAACTCCCCATTAAAGTTAGTGGGAATTGATCTGCAGAAGATGGTAAGCAATGGAAACGTTTCTCCCTAATTTTGAAGGGCATGCTCCAGTCTCATCCATCACATTCTGGTGCTGATGAGTGATGATAACACCATCACCAGTGGTATAGCATAGGGCCGGTCGTGCAATAAACGTGCAACCTGAGGATGAGGTAGGGTTTCATATGGCTTTGAGAGGTCTGAAACAGTATCATAAAGCTAATGGAAGTAGGTCCTATTTGAACACCTCTCAAGGGAAGGCAAAAAGCCTTGTCCACCCAAATGTCTTAAGCACAGCCTAAAGTGCAGCCTAAACCATGAGAGGGTTTTTAGGCAGTTTGCCAGAAATACACTCATTACAAAGTGCAGCAAAATGGACTTTAGAAAATCAGAAAATGTATTTTAATTTTATTCTTCACTGAAGTTCAATGTAGTTCAATGTACCTAACTGCCCTAAATAAGAAGTAAAAAAAATCTCACATGGATCTGCTCTGTGCTGCCACAGACTGAACTATACCCCATACTGTAGTCAGCTCAGGCTATCCGCAGTTCTCAGTCCCATGCAGAACAGAGCTGTTCAGCCAAGTATTTTGCATCAGCAGTTCCCTGTTAATTTGCCTTGAGGATAGAGATCTCTCACTTCAGAGCCTTCAAACATATATCACACTTCACCAGCACCAAGTTCACTTTACAGAAGCATTTACTCTGAGTGCAAGGAAATACAAGTTTCCCACAACTATTCAGCTCCATTGGATTTAGTTGGCTTAAGGTTTGAATTTTAAGTACCCACTTACAGAGGGAGAACAAATAAGTGGTAAATACACTACACTCAGCACACAATACAGCAAGGTTGCATGAACTCTCGTAACAGTTCAGACACACAGGTGAAATTACACCACTTGGGACATCAGTGACACCAGTCCCGCTGACTTGAATGTGGTTGGGATAGCACCAGCATTTTGACCAGGCTAATTAGTACTGTAACACCGGTGTCACCTAATTCCTGCACTATCTATCTGAAGACAGCTGGGAAACTGAGGAGGAAAGGAAGAGCACTGGTTCAAGACAAGCAGAGGCCTGTCCTCCACTCACAGCTTGTTGCTATGCTATCACCATTAAGGCATGGGGCTCATGAGGTCCAAACCAGGACACTTTTCACTGCAGCACCAA